>WEDG01005813.1:135000-173560 GCA_017591395.1 Schistocephalus solidus | reverse complement strand
GATCAAACTGATATCTGGCATATCTTTTCCACAAGCTCCTTCTCTTCTTGAGATTCCTTTTTATCTCCGATGTCCCCCACTCGAGCCAGGGGACGCGCGATTTCCTTTTAATCAGGCATCAGCTCTCTGCCAATTGCCGAATCAAGTTCCTTAAGAAAAATCAGACAGTGTTTTTGGGCAGATACGTGCACATGACTCCATTCAGTAGTTCTTTTACTTTTGGTATAATCCCACTTTTATACATTCTTCTCCCTTACTGCTCACAGTTCGAGTACGGAAAAATGTCTGTCCCCCCAAAGGATTATGAAATGATCACTTCGGCTAAGGGGCATTGATAAGTCAATCCAAGGATACTATTTTCATCTCTACTAATAATAACATCAAAACAGATTAACTGCTGTCAATTTCAGAATGTGTCCATTGTGACTTGTTGGGTAAGAAAATTATCAGTTACTAACGGAAGTAATTTCTGTTCGAATGAGTTTTCCGATCGTTAGCAGTGCATCAATTCCCAATCGATGCCCAAAGGGTTAAAATCTCCAAGTATTAATATGTGTTTGCTACAGCAGATTTTCTTTACCTCCATGCTGAGTGAATCGTCCATGTCCATCCGCTGTCCTAGGGTTCCGTATACCAGGGCAACATGGAGGTCCAGTGGTTTTGGTAATTGCAGGTTAGACATAAGGATTTCACAACAAGTGTTCCTATTTTGTGGGAACCCATTTAGGCTGTAGTCAACGCCATCTCATATGAAACTTACGATTAACGTACCCGTACGTCCATTTTGATCCATGCGGAGAAGCTTAAATCCATCCCAGACTGACTTCTGCGTCTGCTACCTGCTTATTTAACCATATTTCAGTTAAAACCATAAAATCAGGTTACAAATGTTCAAATACCAGTTTGATTTCATCCAATTTTTTAATAGGCTTTGTTCATTGTCTTCTGGTTTCGTGATCTCGACCTCTCGAACTCGTCCGTTTATTCTTGCGCCCGACCGTTATTACTGGATGTTTGGCAGTACACATCCAATCGTCTGTCTTGGTTCAAATCTATAGGCATCTGGTGGGCTGATGACTGGTGAGGTAACCGTCAATTTCGCTGGCTGATCCCATTAAAAACGAGCACCCCATTTTATTATTTTCTTGTCTACTGTTTTTAGATTCACTTCTCCATTGCTCTGATGCCTTTTAAATTATCTTACCAATTTTATCCTTTTAATCTGATCTGTGGGAGTATAGTCTGTAGTGTAGAAAAGGGTTAAAACTGCTAAAAACAAAGATGTAGAAAAAACTAACGCTAAGTAGGTAATTGTGTCTAAACTATAAGCGACAAAAGGATGGTAAAAACGACAGAGGATTGTTAGCATGCAGCCTCACGAAAACGTAGCCTTCTTAGATAGCAAGTGTTGTTGAGGATTATAAATGAGCTCTACACTAGCTCTAGAAAGCGATGCACCAAGGACGATGAGCAGAATCAGGAGTTCAATTGAGATGACGTCTGGTGGAATGCGATCGAGGAATGAAGATCGATCGTTGCAATTGACTGCAAATAATTGAGACATATCAGCACAATAAAGAGAGCGCGGGTGACATGCAGCAGCGAAAGCAGGAGACGCCCCAGTTGCACGTTGAAGTTAGCTGTGTGTATTTTTTTAGCACAGTAAAACAAGCGTACATAAAGGTTCAGGTGAACAAGAAAATTACAAACATGTAAATTGTAAAAATACCTACACAACTACCCTGAGAGAGCGTTTGTTGTACAAAAAACAACGCTCGATAAAAAAAATGCAAAAAAATACCCGAGAAAGCCCTTAAGATTGGCAGGAAAATGGATATGTCTACCAGAACGAGAAGAAATGAGTTGTGGTGAAAAAGGAGCAGCAAAATGTGTGGGTGGGGTTGTCGAGTGTGAGGGTTCAGTGGAAGGGACCAATACAGGTGGAATAGGTGGTGACGGTGCATGGGATTGGATGGAACACCGGGCGGCGGGATGCAATCAAGGTAGACTGGCTTGAGTCCGTCCATGGAGACTGTGTCAGTCTTGTCAGCATTCTGAATGACATAATACTTGTCCATCCATTGAAGCACCTTGCAAGGGCCACCATTAGGGGAAAAAAGAGGCTTGCAAACTGCGTCATGCCGGACGAAGACGAATGGAGCTGATTTAAGGTCGTCTAGCGCAAACACGCGCTTGGGTGTCAAGCAAGTGGGAGTTGGATGCAGTTAAGCCATGCGTTGTTTCAATTGTTGGAAGAAAGTAGTCGACATGCTTCTTTTTAACAGTGGATGACTGCACAAATTCGCCGGGCAGGCGGAGAGGTGTACCATATACAAGTTCTGCCGAAGTGCATTGAATATCCTCCTTGACAGCTGATAGAATACCCAAAAGTACGAGGGGATAGGTTGTCACTCCACAAAGTTGTATCTGAGTGAGACATCAGTGCTGTCTTCCGTTGACGGTGCAGGCGTTCCACGAGGACATTGGAAGCAGGGTGATATGCCATAGTCGTGATTTGCGCACACCCGAGCAGTTTAGTGAATTCGCAGAAGAGACTAGATTGAAACTGGCTTCTGGGGTCAGTGCCTGACACACAAAAATTGGCAATCCAGTGGTTTAGGAAGAACATGGTGATATTTTCTGCAAATGTATCTGATATCGGAATTGCAATTGGCCATCGCGTGAAACGGTCGACTGCTGTAAAAATATGTGTGTGCCCACGTGAAGATGGTAACGGCGCAACTAAGGAATCAAACGTCCGGGACGACAAATATGCTTGGTGGGGAAAAGGTATGGTGATGGACTTTGTTTTTATGGCACGCTAAACGTTGTCTAGTTCAAAGGGAAATGTCAGAGTTCAGCTTCGACCAGACAAAGCGAGCAGCAATTAGTTTGCGACCGGCGCGGATGCCGGGATGCGACAGAGAAAATGGTCAAACACTGGCTTACGGTAGGATATTGGAACAACAGGTTGGGGAGTGCCTGCGGACCAGTCGCACAGAATCGTACCTGGTGATGGTGGAAGTGGTGCATCTCGAAGCTGCAGACTATTAGATGTACGCAGTCAGCAATGGACTCGTCTTCTAAGTAGAGGTCTGCAAGCTTCACCAGGTTGAAGTTGGATGACAGGGTGTTGATGTCTGGTCTGGATAATGCCTCAGCAACGACATTGTCGCTGCCTCGGACGTAGCGGATATCAGCAGTAAACTGCGAAATATAGTCAGGGTGACGCACTTCTCTATGCGAGTACCCATTTAGTCTGGCCTTGAGGACATTTATTTATTTTATTTATTTAGAATTTATATTTGGTTAGCACCGGTAATTCACTGTCTAAACAAACATTTATAACGAAATAAAGTTATGACAATGTGTGCAGAAAAAATGTACAAATACTGAATAATGTAGACAGAACTTGTCCTGCTAAGTCGACAGTTAGCGTTGTTTTGAAATTAATGGTGAACTAGTAAAAAAGGCAGTGTAAAATATCCTACCTTAAAAATGGAGGCAGAGTTCAATAGGCCTTCATTTTTGAATAGAAGGTAGGAGAAAAAATTAAATAAATAAATAAATTGTATATTTAAGGCCCAGAGGGCCCCATCATTACAAACTTAGTACCGTGGTTTAAATAAATACAAAGTGGATAATTGCTGCACTATGTGAGCATCCATATGAACATCAGAAATGAGTAGTATGGAAAACATATACGATTCATAAAGATTTGCCATTTTTAAACAAAAGTCAACAATCTTTGGCATATACGGTGAACTGGAAAAGAAGCAGTAAAAAAAACTCCTAGGATTAAATCGGAGGCGGAGTTCGGCGAGCCGCCAATTTAAAAAAAATAGGAGAAAAAACTGCTTCACTAAAAAATTAATAGCTAAATGCAATGGGATAGTATTATGATGTTGCTGACTACGTACGAGGGTTCGGGACGCTCCTTGTCGGGTGAGAGATAATATAGCAGTCAGAGCTACTGATTATAAACACCAGTGGAGGTGAGAGAGGACGAACTCATCGTAGACAACATGGTCGAAACGAAGACGGGACAGTAGAGGTCACGAGATCATCATCGAGATGCGACCTTTCTGACTGTATAGTCCATCACCAAAGAGGCGAAACCATCAGAACCCACCTCGATCATCAACAGAACCTGGAGACTATCGTCAGGGTTGCAAATTCGGAGGTAAGTATGAAGGTTGTCAAGAGTTGGCAATGCTAGTTTAAAAGGAGGGGAAGAAAAAGTAAATGTAAATGCAAAGTTTGACTCTGCAGAGGATGATGGAAATATAATAAGAGACCAATATAATATCAAGGGAGCTGCCTCAAATACCAGGAGGACCCTTTTCAAAATCCAAAAGTTGCGAGTTTGGGAAGGAAACAGACAATAAGGACTTTATATCTTCCGAAGTTAAATGTTTGCGTAATTTGGTTTTGAAAATAGCTAATGTGGACGACAACCTAATTTGCAGTGGTAGATTATTTCATATGAAAGCATATTTGGAGGCAAAAAACTGAGACCGGTTAGTTGTGGAGCTAAGGGGTGGTAAAATGATCATGGAGGAATGACGAGTGGCATAGGGTCGATTTACCGGAGTGAGAGCGTTAATTCGTGGGAGATTTGGGCTAGAGTTAACGCGAAACAGGAAGCAGAGACCGGCTTCGAGTCTTCTAACCCACAGAAATTTAATGTTTGCTAACTGGCATCTATCCGTATAGGAGATACTGGATCCAGGAAGAGAAAATAGTCTTCGAGTAAAAACCCTCTGAACTTTTTCAATCTTACTGTGGTCAGAGGCGTTCATCAGCCCAAATAGGGGACAGCAGTATTCTAGGATAGGAAGAACAAACATGCGGTATAGGTTTACCTTTATTTCCGGAAGGAAGAAATTATGCGATATAAAACCACATATCTGTGCAGCCTTTGCAGAAATTCGATCTGCATGAGGCGATAATGCTAGCTTATTCGTGTAACTTAGACCTAAGTCTTTTATGGTTGCTCGTTCTAAAAGTGTACTATTTTGAAAAACTAGGGGTCCAGGAAGCTTGGCGGGGCCAAAACACATGAAACTGCTATTGGATGGAGAAAACTCCATCTGCCAAGTACAACTCCAACGTGAGAGCATAAGTAAATCAGTGTTGATTTTGTCAACGCAACTATTAGCAGTGTCTTTAGAAAATGAATAAATGCACTTGAGATCGTCAGCGTAAGCGAAATTTTGTGAATTTGTGAGTAAATTTGAAATTTCGTTAATGTACAGAATGAAGAGAAGGGGACCTAGAACGGTGCCTTGAAAAACGCCACTCGTGATCGGCTGAGGCGTCGAATAGCTATTACCAACTAAGACCTTCTGGCTGCGGTTAGACAAGTAGGAACCAATGAAGTCAAGGAGAGGAGGCCGGATGCCGAGGGCTTCCAGGTTCACTAGAAGACGTTTGTGCGGTACCTTGTCAAAGGCTTTGCTCAGGTCAAAGTAGATCACAACCACTGACTGTTGCTCGTTACGAAGGGACGTGACAAGGTTAAGAAAAGCTAAGTGACACACTTCGCATGATCTCCCAGGTAGAAAACCATATTGCGAGTCGCTTAAAAGCTTATTTTCTAGGCAAAAGTCGAGAATTTGATTAAAAATAATTTTTTCAAGAAGTTTTGCGAGAGCCAGGGTTTTGTTAACGCCTCGATAATTATTTAAGTCCGAACGAGATCCCGACTTGAAGACAGGAAGAATAATAGATGTCTTCCATGAGTCAGGAAAGAATCCGTTTAAAAGATAAACTGAGAATACATGGCTAAGCAATCGGGGAAAAACTCGGCACTCTCTTAATAACTGAGTTTGGAATACCGTCAGTTCCCGAAGAGTGCGAGTTTTTCAGACGAATTATTTGCTTACGAATTATTTCTAAGGAGAAATCAATAGTGCTGATAACATTCAATGAGGATGCCTGAAATGTCGGAACCGGTTCAGATTCCATCGTAAGATGATTTGCAAAGAACGCACTAAACAGTTCTGCCTTGTCAGAGTCTTCCAGAACGAAGTTCTTGTCTTCATTTAGTAATGGAGGAATTTCATAACCTCGTTTAGAAGAGGATCGACGGCGGAACAGTTGAGCAACAGATTTTGCAGAGTTTGGCTCACTGAGTGCGCAAGATTCCCTCTGTCTGTCACGTGCAAGACGAATCTTAGAGGCTAATTCAAAAATCTCTGCGATCCTTAGATGTACAGATAATGAACTAGTATATTGATCTTTCAACTGCTTTTTCAATTTCTTTAGTCGTGGCAAAAGAAAGTGAGGAACGGAGGATTCCGAGACGTAGGGCTTGACTATTTTGGTTGGCACAAGCTCCAGGATGTTATTTGAAACGACTGACACGAAGTCACAAAAGACTTGCTGCGTCGTTCATGGAGGAGAGATTTTGCCAGTCCAATGAGTCCAAAAAGTTACTAATTAAGCTCATATCTGCGAGGTCAAAAGCATGATAGGTACGAACGGCACTAACCTTTTTCGATGAAACAATCGGAAGGCAACAGTGAATGAGTGTATGGTCACTTTGGAAGAGACCCTGCTTAAAAAATCAACGAAGAGGGGAGCAATGTCGTTTGTGAAAAATCAGGTCTAAAAATATGCTTGTCTCTCGTTGAAGACCGGACAAGCTGGGACCAATTAGAAAAAATTAATGGTATCGAGGAAAGGCTGAAATATGGGTGGACAAGATTTTGAAATCCAGTCAATTTCAGGAAAATTAAAGTCCCCAGCGATTATTCTAATGTTAAAATTGGACTTCGAAATCAATTTAAAAATTTCACAAAGTTTTGCATCATTATCGGATGATGAATTAGGCGGGTTGTAAATACATCCGAGAATCGCCTTTTGCCGGGGCGACAGGATAATGGATGCGAAGCAGTAATTACCAGAGAATGCTAAAGAAAATAAGGTCAGGTGGTAGAGTAGGGTAATACTGCAGTAGCATTTCAGAATGAGATAGTGAAATGTCGAGATGATTCGTTCTTATCACTTAGGCGTATGAAACAAAATCTCACGAAAATGCGTCAATGAACTTAAATCCTCAGCATCTTAGGATCCAGAATTGAATTCTGATGATGGTTAGTATCCAAAGAAACGGCAGCATTTTAGACTGTGGACCACCGAATGTGCACGTCCGAATGAGTTCATCGTTTGGATGACTGGTGATATAAGGAGACATCATGGTTCATGGGCGACTCGAGGTAGCGAAAATATAGTTTCAAGAGGGTCACTTAAATTCCCGATGGTCCTTGCTCCGAGTCATGGGGAAAGCTACTGGGAAAAGATGAGAAAAATAAACGGTTAATAGAGGTGAGAGGTTTGTGGTTGGTATGAACCCGAAAATCTCTTCCCTCTAAAAGGTTGCGAAAATGACGAATAGCCAGGTATATAGCAAGGAGCTCGCGAGAGAAAGTATTGGTGCCTTTTAAATTCTCTTACCAATTTTATCATTTTAATCCGATCTGTGGGAGTGTAGTCTGTAGTGAAGACAAGGGTTAAAACTGCTAAGAGCTAAGGTGTACAAAAAAAAACTAACGCTAAGTAGGTAATTGTGTCTAAACTACAAACGACAAAAGGACGGTAAAAACGACAGAGGATTGTTAGAATGCAGACTCACGAAAACGTAGCCTTCTTAGATAGCAAGTGTTGATGAGGATTTTAATTAGCTTTAAACGAGATACAGAAAGCTATACACAAAGGACGATGAGCAGAATCAGGAGTTCAATTAAAATGACGTCTGGTGGAATGCGATCGAGGAATGAAAATTTATCGTTGCAATTGACTGCGAATAATTGAGACAGATCAGCACAATTAAGAGAGCACTGGTGACATGCAGCAGCGAAAACAGGAAACGCCACACTTGCGCGTTGAAATTAGCTGTGTGGATCTTTTAGCGCATTAAAACAAGCGTAAATAAAGGTTACGGCGAACAAGAAAATTACAAACATGTAAATTGTACAAATGCCTACAAATCCGACTGAAAAAACACTCCACGATGGTTGTTTCGTAGCTGGGACTTTCGAGACAATATTATATTTACCTGCAGTTTGTTTCCCACGACGACTTTCCACGGTCTTAATCCCAAATTATCTGTGCCATTTCTAACTAGAGGCCAAAATCGGAAAGTATTTTGGATTTCAACCACTACACTGCGTCCTTTAGTATCATTCAGTAAATTTTGGAATGTCAGAAGATCCTGTATTTCCCTCTCTTCTGGGGTTTCACATGTAGCCTCAGGGACTTCGTGACCTACAAGACAAAATGATCTTTCTGGGAATAAACCTGTGTCTACATCCCTTCTTTTTGATGTAAGGCTGAGTTATAGACTTTTTACTGTTTTTATAACTATATTCCAATTGCTCTGCAACGTTGAGCCTGGTGGTTTATTTTCAAATATTGTTTGGATCTTTCGCGCAGTGCAACTTCTTATGACAGTCCGTTCTCTCGAATAGCTCCTAGAGAGCCTGATATCGGGCTGATGGCATCCAGGTCTGTCGATAAGTTGTGTGCATCTGCGGTGAATGCCTTTACTTCGCTGCCCCCACGACCTGTCCCATTATAAATAAATAATTAAAGTAACACTTGTTGAGTTAAATTCAGTTTATTTCAGGGAAACATAGATGCGCATTTTTAAACTCTCTTTTTGTTACATGCAACCAAAGTATGTCAAAATTTGGAAAAGAGAACATCAAAAATTGCAAATGAAATCTACCAAACTGTACAAATAGATGAAATGGTTCGTGAGTCTGCCGTATTTGGAGACATGTCTGCGCACTACTGCTCGTAATGCAGAAGTACCATTGGCACACGTACGATCTAGGGAAAGAAGAAGCAGTTCCGGTCTGCAGGCAGTATGGTAAATGTCAACAGGGAATGTGCACAGAGGGAGAACAAATATATTTATATATAAACATTACTTAAAGATTACAAATAGTATTATAAAAAATAAGAAATTGCATCAGGATGACAGCACTCGGGAAGCATCGTGGTGTGTACTGCAATGCTGATCCAGTTTCCATTTAAAAGTTTCCATGGATGTTCAGATAACAGTATCCGCTGGTAAAGCATTCCAAACTTCAACCACTCTGCTGAAGAAGAACTTCCGTGCTAGATCGAAGAAGTCTCCCGGTATTAGGCGGCGGTCCTGACCGCATAGGATGCGGAAAGTTTGTATAAGGTCGCCCCATAGTTGCCTGCAACTCAAAGGAAAAGGTCGATATTATTTTAACGGGTTTCATAGTTTGGTGAGTTCGGTTGGACGCTGATGAACGTTTTTGAGAAGGCTGTGGTCCTCGGCGGTCCAGGGTCTCCATGCTTGGATGGCAAACTCCAGTTGCGGCCGCACAAATGTTCGGAAGACCTTTCAGAAGTAGTCTTCATCGAAAGAGGAGAACAAACGTTGGATGAGGTATAGGACTGACACCGCCGACTTAGCCACCTTTGAGCAGTGGAGTGACGGTTTGAGTAAATTCGTGATCCATACACCCATGTCTTTCTGGGCGTCCACCTCATGCAGTGGTATGCCTTTCAGGCGGTAGACCATGTTGTTCGGTGATTTGGCGCTGCGACTCTTGAGAAGTAACACTTGTCACGTTAAACGCCATAGGCCAGTTATTCGAAAATTGCTCAAGTCGGTTAAAGTTTGTCTGCAAACGTTCTTCGTCAACTTAATGTCGGATGATACTCCAAATCTTGATATCATCGGCAAACATGGCGACATCGCAATCCAGTTTATTGCCACAGTCACTGACGTATATTATGAGCAGAGAAGGGCCAAGGACGGAGCCTTGTGGAATACCACTCCCAACGGTAAACTTTGCCAACTGCTGGTCACTATCATGGACAGTTTGAGAGCGGCCGATTTGAAAGCTTTGTATCCTCTTCAGAAGCCTAGCCCTTATTCCTATACGGCTGAGTTTGTACAGAAGGCGATGGTGAGGCGCGTTATCGAAGGCTTTCTTTTAGTCAATATAGACTGCATACACCGTGTTCCCTTTGTCAACTGCTTTTGTCAAATATTCTAACCATTATAGCAAATTTGTCACGCAGGACCCGCCTCTATGAAAACCATGCTGAAAATCGAAAAGCAGGTTGTTTTGCTAAAGGAACTGCATTAGCTATCCCTTAATTATTTTTCCATAATTTTGAAACAAATGGGAGTAATACTGTCTGGCCTGTGGTTGTTTGCGGAGACTCGGTAGCCACCCTTATACAGCGGTGTTATCTGCGTGGATTTCCGATTGACTGGTAGACATCCAGCGTCCAAGGCTGCATGGAAATCATAGATAGCGGTTTTTCTAAGTCACGGGCGAGTTCGTTCAACAGTTTCGCCAGTATCTCATTTGAACCTGACGATTTGGATTCATGTAGCTTCAGCAGCTCTTTTTAATCAAGCACTTTGGTGAACTGAGCGGCCTCAATTATTTTGGCCTCTTCGAAATCACTCACAGGAGTGTTAAATTAAGTTTCCTAGTGAAAACAGACCGGAAAATTCTGAAAGATGATCAGCATTCGTGCCATCCTCAGTGAGGTTAATACGCTCAGCAGGGGTAGTGGATCTGCATTTCGCGTGTTCTGTATAATTTAAGCGTACAAATTTTCAGGTTCTCCGTAGCACGGTTAAGCAGATGTGCTTCGAATTCCCGTGTTAATTTGAGAATAATGCCCTTGATTCGATTACTTTGAAGTTTGTATGCACTTGTGGATGCGAAGCTCCTCTCTGATAGCGATTTATTCAACAGCCTCCGATTTTTGTTATTCCTAACCTTTAAGACCAGTGCAATTCATCGGGGTCTGCCTGTCAACCTTCTTCGTGAAAGTGGACAATGGTTTGCGATGAGCCTATTGATTATTCCTCGGAAATGTTCCCAGTCCTCGGTTATGTTTCCAGGCAATGCAGCTTCCCACTCAATACGTGTGATTTAATCCGTTAGCTGGTCAAAATCATCACGTCAAATGTTTCTTCTGACTTTCATGAATCTCTAAGGTATTGAAAAGAGCGAGTATTCCCATAATAGGACAACATGGTCACTTTGTACCCAAAGAAGGTAGACGTGACAACTCGTCAATGCTGTCATGTGCTTTTTTCGTTTCCTGTTGAAAATATTAGCTTAATTATTGACAATTTATTGTATTTCTACCTCATTATCAGCTGCACACACTTGCAGTTATTGCAATTGCAAAGGGTAAAATATAAAGTTTTTAAACTTTTTCACCCTACATAGCCTCATTAAAGTTCTCGCAGATTTACGTCAAAAGGACGGAATATAAAGGTTAATTCTAGAAATAAAGTTGAAATTTTGTAAGTTTACCTTATTTCCAGCGAAGAATAATTTGCAGTAACTGGTATACCAGTTGATATAATTTTTCATCCTGCATAGCCTCTTCGCTAATTCTATTTTCAGTTTAAACTCGTTACCTAGCAGATATTTGCTTGCAGTGCCTTGCTTAAGACACATATTTCAAATATTACATCTTTTATTCCGCAAAACGTCACTAGTGACAATTTTCCTTTCGTATTATCGAATTGAAAAATACTTATATTTTAAAATCAATATGAAACCCCAGTCAGTGCTTAGACGCAAACATCCACTTCACGTGAAACTTCCACTAGAGCAACCCTCCTTAAGCATGAAGAAATTAGACCTTGACGCCCTGGAAAACTTTAATACCTTTATGTCTAAATATGGTTCTCTTCACGATCCTTGGTACCATTTTTGAGGGAAAGTTGTCTTCACTCACTTCTCAACAATGCGTGAAACTAGAGCCTTTTATAAACATGGTCAGTACCGAGTCAATTGACCGACATAAGAGAAGTTTCAATTTTCTTTTAAAAATACGTCCCCAAGAGTAAAATCCCCCTGGACGTTGCATTTCATTTCCTTTACTCATGCGGCTTTAACTTTAAAGTCGCTGAAGCTAAAAAGGTTGTCTTCCCGTAGCAAAAACCCGCCAGTTCTGGTCAAACTTTTTCAGCGATTGAAGTTGACCTTATTTTCTCTAAGCATGAGCACTCAGCACAATATTTGAAAAAAACAAGTTGTTTATCTGTAGGGATAAAACCCCAATGGAACGTCGGGTTTCACCCTCATTAGCAAACAAGAAGCCTTCGTCCACACCTTCAATATCAAAAGTTATCTCAGAGGTTTGTCCTGTGGCTAATGCAAGCCCACGGCCCTCCGGATCGACAGGAATTTCGATTCCAGCTGAATCTTCACCCGTTAACCTTGTTCCTGGTTTGAGTGAAATTGTGTCAAAGCCACTTCTTTCTCATCCCAAGCAAACCATGCCTGTTATAGCTGCCAAATCTACTAAACCTAAGAAAACTCCTAGTAAATCTGAATCATTGGCTAATCCAGGCATTAAAATCAGTAATTTCATTACCGATGGGAAACCTGCTAACCCCTCAGCATCTACAACAGCTGCGAACGCTAATGTTAGCATTTTCCCAACCCAAAAGGTGGCCGAATTCCCCAAATAATTAACGCTTCTAATTATGTTACCAGTTTTTCGAAATCATTTATTCCTTTTTCAAATGCACGTTTTCCGCCAATTTATGCTAATTTCCTCAAAATCTCATTTATATGCCACCCCCTATCTTTCAAACGCCACAATATAGCCTTCCTTTCCAAGGTTTTCATCCAAATATGCCGCTGTACAATAATCTCAGTTCCCTTAACAGTAAAATTTCGACAAATTGTAGACCAGAGCAATTTTGTTTCCCACCTTTCGTTTCTTCTTTCCAGTTTTCTTCTCCGCCACCAAATTATCCTTTTTTTATAAATACTGATGAGCGTAACCTGCAGCTCAGGAATACGCTCAGCTTAGTTTCACTCAATGCGAGATCAGTTGTAAATAAGATGGCTGAGCTTAGAACAGTAGCCTTTGAGCTTGATCCAGATGTGCTGTGCATCACTGAATCCTGGGCTCACTCTCTTATTTCTGACTCAACGCTTGCTATAGATAATTTAAATTTGTACCGACAAGACCGCGCTGAAAAACGTGGTGGTGGTTGCCTCCTTTATATTAAGTCATCCTTTGTACATTTCCCTTTTCAGCTGAGCATTTCGTCCTTTTCTGGAAATGTATGCTTTGCTTCAGTCATCCTCCCTCACAATAAAAAAGCGTTAATTGGCTGTGTCTATAATCCTCCGTGTTATTCTGGCAATGAAAGCGAGCTCTGTGAACTATTTGAAAAAGTTGCAGAAACTCAATTTGATGTCAAAATAATCGTAGGCGATTTCAATCTGCCAGACATTGACTGGCAGGCAAATTCCTCTCCGCCTAAACATCAGAAATTGGTCGATACTATTAACTTTTCAAACATGTCCCAACTGGTCAGATCAGTTACTAGAAATGACAACATTTAAGATTTAATTTTTGCAAATGATGTCCACCCTCTCTTTTATGAATTTTCATCATGATCTTTTCCACAAGTGATCACGCAATAATTCACTGTTGTTTTCCAGTCCCCTTCTTACGAAGCCTGAGGTTAAATGCAATAACCTCGACTTTGCTAACACAAACCATGAAATGATAAATAATTTCGTAAGCACTCTAGATTGGCATAGCATATTCGCAATCAACGATCCAAACTTTTTCCGTGAGCTATTGCAGAGCCTCACAGAACAAATCCAGGCTTTAATCCCGTTTAAGATTTTTAATTCAAATACAGCTTCTTCTACTGTTCCGCATTTTCTCCAGAACAGACTTAAAAATTACGAAAACAACTTAAAGATTCATCTAAAAGCTCTTTGTCAGTTCATTTAAGGATTGCACAAATATTTGAATTAGCATCGAAAATTAGGCTCGCGAGAGATAAGCGTAGGGAGTCTCGGGCACTAAGTGATGGCAATTCATCCAAATCTGTTGCTCTTATCTTCCATGTTCGGTCATCGGCTAAGCGTCTGAATGTAACTCCGCCCTTACTCGACTGTAACAAAAAATTGTTACAGACGATTTGGGCAAAGCAGAGTTGTTAAATTCGTTTTTGCCAACCACTTTACCACTGAAACTAGCCCCACTCCCACAATTCCTCTGCTTTCAAATTCGCTTCTAACAACCATTAATTTCTCGCCTTCATGTATTCAAAAAGGAAATAGCTCACCTAAAAATTCACATTCGGTTGGAACTGATAACATTCCAAACTCACTTATTAAACAGTTAAGGGATTTTCCACCTTTACTAAGCAAGTTATTCTCAGTATTTCTCGAAAATGGTTTCTTCCCCGATTACTGGAAAACTTCTATTATAATACCAGTTTTTAAATCTGGTTCCCGCTCGGACATTCATAACTATCGCGGTGTTCATAAAACGCCCTCTCTTGCTAAACTCTTTCGAAAAACTAATTGCAAAAACAAATCACGGATTTTTGCATAAGCAATCAAATTATCAACTTTTCCCAACACGGCTTCTTACCGGACCGCTCTTGTGAAACCTGCCACATGTCTTTTCTAAATCTACTAACCTCTCTTCGTAATGATCATCTCTGTGGTAGTTATCTATTTTGATCTTAGTAAGGCATTCGATAAAGTGCTCATAAACGACTTCTAGCTAAACTAGAAGCTATAGGATTTCGTAGTCCCCTTACTGACTTTATTAGATCATACCTAAATGATCGAAAGCAAAAACGTTTTAGTAGGGTTCTCATACTCAAGTGCTACCCCGATTGTTAGTGGTGTCCTTCAAGGTACCGTATTAGGTCCTTTGTTGTTCTTACTGTATATAAATGATATTTCATCGATAGTTAAACATTCTCAATCTTTTATTTATGCTGATGACCTCAAATGCGTGTATTCCTTCTCTAACTCTACGACCGAACGGTGCCTAGAACAAATTCATTCAGACTTAGATGCTCTTTCGGCCTGGAGCTCCACATGGCTAATGGAGTTCTCACCTACTAAGTGTCGCTACATGAGTTTTGGGCCTGTAAGGCTGCCGCGACCTCTTATTTTTGAAGGTTGCCCTATGATTGAATGTTCCTCCATCAAGGACTTGGGCTTAAGCTACACCAATAAATTAGATCTTTCGCCTCATGCCGATAGAATTACGGCCAAAGCTGCTCAGATTTGCGGCTTTATTTCTTATAATTTCTACCTTCCTGAAATTAAATTAAGACTTTATCGTATGTTTGTACTTCCCATTCTTGAATTTTTGCTGTCCTTTTCTTCGGTTTAATGAACGAATCTAGCCGTTCAAAAATTGAAAATGTCCAAAGACATTTCACAAAAAAACTCCTATTTCCGACTCTTTCAACTACTTCCTACTCAACAAGATGCCAGCTAATGAAGCTAAAATTTCTTTGGGTCAGGAGACTTGAAGCAGGCTTTTGTCTCCTTTTCCGACTAAATAATAGTTCAACTCTCCCCAAGCTTTCTGTCATTACCCCCGTTAGTCTTCCTTATAACCTAAGAAATTCTGCACTAATTATACCTCCCCCTGCATCCTCCACGTGTAAACGCTCTCTTCTTTGCTTCTAGGTATAGTTTTCTTTGGAATAACTTGCCAATTGAAATTAGGTCGTTAACTAGTCTATCTGCATTCAAGCGAAGACTGCACATTTATCTTAACACTGATTCTATTAACCTTTTATTTTCCTCATCTTTTCCCAGTAGCTTTCCCCATGACTCGGAGAAAGGACCATCGGGAATTTAAGTGACCCTCTTGAAACTATATTTTCGCTACCTCGGTCGCCCATGAACTATGATGTCTCCTTATATCACCAGTCATCCAAACGATGACGTCATTCGACGTACACATTCGGTGGTCCACAGTCTAAAATGCTACCGTTTCTTTGGATACTAACCATCATCAGAATTCAATTCTGGATCCTAAGATGCTGAGGACTTAAGTTCATTGACGCATTTTCGTGAGATTTTGTTTCATACGCCTAAGTGATCAAGAACGAATCATCTCGACGTTTCATTATCTCATTCTGAAATGCTACTACCGTATTACCCTACTCTACCACCTGACCATTTTTTCCTAAGCAGTTTTTTTCTCCTACCTTCTATTAAAAAATGAAGGCTTATTGAACTCTGCCTCCATTTTTATGGTAGGAGTTTTTTTCACTGCCTATTTTTTTCTAGTTCACCATTAATTTTAAAACATCGCTAACTGTTGACATAGCAGGACAAGTTATGTATTTGTACATTTTATCTGCACACATTGTCATAACTTTATTTCGTTACTAATGTTTGCTTAGACAGTGCCTTGCCGGTGCTAACCAAATATAAATTCTAAATTCTAAAAAAATAGATCAAGGCAATTGGCCTGTTGGCCGTTGCGCACTCTAGTTGGAAACGTGACGTGTTGAGTGCGAAATAGGTTAAGCTTTATCTTTAGAAGACAACCTCTAAAGGCCATTTCTGAGGTTTGTGTATAGGCTGAGCTCCAGTTAATGAGAGCCGCATTAAAGTCACCCACAATCAGGATAGCTGGCCATGTAGAAAGCTTTTTTATTTCCTCTAGCAGATAAGCATCAGCCACGGGATCCGTTCTCGGCGGTTGACAGACTGGCAGAACATTAAGGCATGGTGAACCTGGTACTTTAATAGACTGCCATATTGCCTCGGGAGTACACGTCAATTTATCCGTTTTGTCTGATACTATTAGTCCATTTTTTTACATACGTGAGTACTACTTCTCCCTGATGCACTTCCCTGTCTCTTCTGAACAGCTGACAATTCGGCATGGTTAAATCACGGTTGGCCGCGTGTTAGGCTAACCAGGTTTCTGTTATAGAGAGAACGTCTGGAGATTGATCACAGGGGTGGATCTTCAGTTCGTCGACTTTGATAACATGCTATGTACATTGGTGTATATGAATTGTAATTTCCTGTTTATGAGACATGGGGATACTATACGACTCGAACCTTCAGTTATTGCTTCGACTCCGCAGTCATCCGTACCAGACCCGTCCAACGGAAGAATGGTGGATGCTGCCGTACTTGGTAGTTCTAGATAACCAAATTGTGAGCCCCCTCACTGAGCCACTTTCTTACTTCTAGAACTAGTGTGTAACGTTTCAGTCTTTCTGTTGGTCAGAAATCCGTTGAACAAAATGTCTGGGTTGGAGCCTTATATCCTAAAGCGCATGGAAAGAGTGAGCCGGAATTTTTCGCTACTGAACAACACGACTGATGCGTTGTCCGACCATTTTCCAAGACGGAAGGCTTTGAGTACCTCGATTGTCTCAGAGGTTTCCAAAATTGTATTAAGTAGATCTTGGAAGAGTGCTAGGTCTTCCGGAACTCGCTCCTTGGAGGGTTGCATTTGATTCAGGGAGTCCATGAATAATAAGACATTTATTTCTATCGATTCAGTTTTTATTTTCTACCGGTATGTCATGCTCTACTTGATGTAGCGATTTGCAACTGTTTGCTGGCGATGGCGGAGTAGAGGCTGAGATTATATCATGGTCATTCCAAGTTTTGGCCTCTCCTGTATTTTGGAGGTTGTTTGGGACAGAGATAAACATAGTTCTGTGCATAATACGACTCTTTGATCGGTTTAGACCTTCGAAAGCGCGAATTTTGCTTGGTATATGCTTAGACTTGATCCGCTTGTACTGATGCAATGGCTTAACGTGTCTTTTGGGGATTCCCTGAGAATTTTCTTCATTTTCTGTGATCTCTGTCGGTCGTCCTTTTTCCGTACTGGAGACTGTTTAATGGATACGCCGAGCCCTGTAGACGCAGCATCAGCTTCCTTATTGGATGTTAGGACTAAGGAAGCTGGGTATGCATATGTGCGCTTGTCCCCCCTCATGTTCTATCGGTACCGACTGCTTATTTTCGGGTAAAATGTGAAGAAGTTTCTTCAACTTCTCTATCTCATGTCCTTTTCCATCTCCAAATTTTTGTAGAAGTTTAAAGCATGTCGTACACGCTTCGTCTTCGTAATTGACACCCAAGAAACTTACTAAAACTCTTGGCCCGTTTGGCGGGAGGCAACTTTACGAAAGCATGTCGGGAAGTGCAGTCATTCATATTACGACTAGTGCTTATTCCATCATTTAAATTTAAATCCGCGAGGTTGACGTACGGCGAAAGTGCAATGGTATCACCGTAGTTTCTCACATATCTGTGCCCTGGTTCGAATCCCGGCGGCGCAACGCATTTCGCAAAATTTCCGAAGGGTATATTTTCGACTTCCATGATAGATCGAAAAAAACAATACAGGTGGTTCAAGTTATGGGACGAAGATTTTAGCAAGATCAAATTAATAAATAAAGTAGCAAAACGACTCAGTCGTTTGTAGATTGAGAGGTCTTGTAGAGCTGCTGGCGAGAAGTGCACAGGAGAATATCATTCGTTTCCCCGTCTGTCCTGCAGCAAGCTTATGAGGACAAAGTGAATGTCGAATAGAATCCAAAGCTTAATAAATAAAGTGCGTAAGACTGTCAAGTAGACCGCAATATCGAGAGAAGTAAATTCCTCAGAGGTCGAAAATTTCAAACCGAATTCGAAGGGCACGCGGTTTTATTGTATTTAATTGTTTCAAATGCCAGTTTACAGGCAACGGCAGAATAAATATACAGTGGGGATCGGGCTAGCAGTGAAAAAAACAACGGAAGAAATATAAATATAAGTGTTTCTCCTAACTTTAAATAATTCTGAAGAAAAACTGCTGCCCGTGGGATGGTAGCCATTCATAACCGGATGTGTTGACACAAGTGCAGTGTGTTTTCACTTTCCATTCCTTTTCAAGGAACCGGTATCTTGCACAGACAAGGACGTAAACGCGAATGCTTGCTCGCTGTCTGCTGAAGAAGGCACCGGTTGCAGACTGCAGAGACAGTGAAATTGCCCTCAAGATAAGACCTAGGACCGGGCTAGTAGGCCGCGCACTCCATCAATCAGGAGGCCAGATTCGACTCTGTTGACACCCAGAATTGGTAGAAGATTTTCTGAAAGCAGAAAACTAGTGATATTTTTCCTTAAAAATAATACTTTTGCGGGATTTTTATATTCCGGGGTAGTTTATTTCACACTGCAATGGCGTTTACCGAAAAAAACTGACGATACCTAACTGTGCCCGCCAGAGGAAGGAATAAAAAGACATCGAGTTGACTGTTAAGCCAAGAGTGGTAAAAACGCTGGAGCGATTCTATTTTCTTCCGTTCACTAGTGTGCAGAAGGTTAAATATAAACGAGCCTTATAACAGGCCTAACGTACATTTTATAAAGGTGGGTTCTTGTATCGTTAGTTTTAAAATTTCTGACGATAAACCCCGTAGTTCTGCGTGCTTTGGAGACAGGCAGGGCGCTATGCTCTGAAAGATTAAGACCATTGGAGCAGGATACTCCCAGATCCTTAATAACTTGGGGCGTATTTAGATCGTGACCGTCAATGCTTGGTTGAGACTGATGATAATCGCCAGCAACCATAACGAAGCCTTTGTGATATAAAGGGAAAGGCACCATGTACCACGAGTTCAAGCACAATATTGCAATCTGTCAGTTTGTCTCGATAGGCAAATTATAAACCATCAACATACATTAGGGCCTGCCATCCTGAAATAAATATGGTACATCGTTAACCAAAAGGCAGAATAAGAGCGGGCCAAGCACACAACCCTGAATGACTCCACTCTTCACACCTGCGGGGTGGGAGATAACATTCGAGATCTTAACTTGTTGTGTGTGAGAGCCCAGGTAAGAAGATATCAAGTTCAGAAGTTTACCGCATATACCGAAAGAGGAAAGTTTCAAGAAAAGGAGAGCGTGGTCAACACGATCAAAAGCCTAAGTGGAATCGAAATAGGCTATGGCAAGTGCAAAACCATTGCCTCTAGACTGTAGAACATGATCAAAGAAAGAGAGGTGACAGGTGTCACAAGGCCTTGTTTTGAGGAAAAAATGCTGGGCCGCACTCAGTAGGTTATTCTTGGTTAAGTTATACGTCATCTTATCCTTGATCAAGGTCTCCAAGATCTTCGAAGCTGCGCAAAGTGTGTTGATTGGCCGGAAGTCGTCAAATGGTGTAGATTGGCCGGGTTTGGGGATAGGCAGAATGTGCTATTCCTTCCACACATGGAAAAGTTTCACTTTCCAGAGCTTGATTAAATATCTTTCACAGAAGGGATGAAAGATATCATTACCATCCGCCCTCAGAATAATGACTGGGACACCATCTGATCCAGGATTTTGGGATTGACTAAAAACGTCAAATGGATACGGTTACGTCCCAGAGAGTAAAAGTTATGGTTTCGAGGATGGCACCGGTCCAAACCTAGGTGGTCTGAAGTGGAGTGGCCGATTTTTCAGTAAACATTACGGACGAGAAAGACTTAAAACTATCAGCCATCAACTATGGGACTTCCAAGGACGTCTTGAAGGATGGGTTCGCATTTTTCTATGGGGTTTTACTGTGCAAGAAACAGAAGTTTGCGCCATTTATCGAACCGCTTTCGACAAAATTGACCTCATCGGCTGGCCGTTTTTCTTTGGACAACCTCATATCCCGCTCAGAAATACGTCGGATCAAGGGTAGAACAAAAATATAATTTTGCAAATGGAATCGACGCGAGAGTTTACACAACCTATGACAAAAAGATAAAAGTAGGTAAGCCTCATTCGTGACATTAATTATTTTCTTACACGGAAAAAATAGAAATAAGTGAATCCTAAACTTCGTACAGTTTCTCGGTACAAGCATTCACTTACTGATGTCAAAATAAATCAGACCAGTCACGGGACTTAAGATATATCAGTAATTCTGTCGAATGGGCTGATCGGAAATCGAATAAAAAACTATATTTTTTGGAAACAGTTTCATCGGTTTCGATTTCTAGCGCAGAAAACACGATGTCGTGATCCGAGATCCCGAGTGGGCCTAAAGATGACATTTTCAAAGGTAAGCAACCTCCGCAGAAAATAAGCTAAAGTATGCTAGATCCTCGGGCGGGAAAAACGACAGCCTGACTCCACATGCCGAGATCCACGGGTTCGAGTAAGTCCTCGAACTGTATAGGACTAGAAAGTGGTAATTATCGAACCTTCGGGAAGATTAAAGCTCCCTGCAATCAAGCGATACTTAAAATTTAAATCAGCTGGGGCATTAAATTTCTGTGAGAGACAAAGATCGTAATCCTCATTGGTATTTAGTGGGTGATAGACACAACCAATGAGTAGAGACTAATTTTTCGAGTAATTTGGAGCCAACAGCTCTCTTCAACTGCGGTAAATTGCGGAAGATCCAAGGACAGAAATGTAAGTTCTTGCTTGACATACATACAGCCTCCCCACCACAGATGTTGCATCGATTATTTCGAATATAATTATAGCCTAGAAAAGAGAGAGAGTTCGGAGTCGGTTACGGAAGGTGTGGTCAATCTTTCAGTTAATATCACAATATCTGGACAGTGAACGAAGACCGGAGTCTGAAGCAGGGGCATTTTATTGAGTAAGGGTGTGGAATTTAGAATGAATAGTCTAAGTGGGCAAGCTGGTAGATTTCAGAGGGGCAGCTAAGTCCTCCAGTGGTTGACGGACCACTGAACATAGGGAATGGGTGTTCCCACCCGATTCTGGAAAAAAGGTGACGACATAGCTAGCACCCATTGTGGGTCAAAAGGAGTAAGATCTGGAGGAAGAAATGACGAGCAGGGAAACTGAGCAACACCGTTAACTCTCGGAGGTTAGCCTGGAAACCCATGGGCAAGATAGTGCAAAGTATGCCCATTGAGATACCGCAGAGGGTTGGGTGAATCAACTAATCCACTGGGACCATTCGTATTAGGAGTCCACGGGAAAAACTACCCTGGAGGGAATGTGCTGCGGGGTGGAGAGGGGAGTACACTGTTGCGAAGGGTACAGGAGTGCCATTCCTAGACGAGAATGATGACATTTTTGGTTTATTAGCCTCGATATAGGGTCTGAGGGATGGTTGGAAGTGCGAGGAAGTTGGGTTGGTACTGTTTTGGGGAGGGGCAGGCAAACGTTACGGGGTGGTTTTCGTAGAGAACCTGAACTTATTCAATTTTGAGTGGCTGAGACTGTAGTCGGACTTGTCGTTTAGCTAAGGATCTGCTTTGGTTTACTAGGAGTTACTGGTGGACTTGGCATGGCTGTGGGTATAAAAGGCGTATTTTGGTCTTGTGATGTCTAGTCGGTTTCCGTACAGAGGTAACTAGGGGTTGAGACGACAAGGTCAAAGAGGGTGCAATCAATGGCAACTGCGCAATGCGATTTTCGACAGAATTCTCTAAGAATCTCCTTCCTTGACATTATGAAGTTGACTTTTATCACGGAAAAGACGGAATAATATTGGGGCATTAAGACTAAACGAGCGCAGGCGCTTAGGATGCGCGACTCTGACTCCCAAGCCACAGCTTTGCAGAAACAGATGTGCACCATCGATAGCGCATATATGATTTGGAATATTACAGAGCAGTAAGTAAGCTAATGACTTCAAATGTGTATTGGATAATTTTCCATGGGGGTACACGTCATAGTTTAGTATAGCAGGAGATCTATTATTTAATCAGACAAAGTTCTCTTTTTGTGGACTGAGGTTTACGTTTGAGTGATCCGAGGATCAAGAGGTTAAAGGTGAACGAAAGGAATTTTACAATGTATAATATCGAGAGAAGGTTGTGAAGTCTTGCAGGGGCCAGCTATATCTCTTGCCATGATTCCAGTACTTAGCAAATTTTATCTAAGAAGTCAAGTTTGGTGAACGTACGTTTTCGATTATTCCTAATCAGGTCTTTATAGTTATCTAAGGGAGGGAAGAATAACAAAACTTGAAAAATTCAATAAACCAGATCAAACCCGCGACCCGTTGATCAGAACTGCAACGCTCTAACCATAGAGCCATGGGCTTCTTGTCTTGCCGGTTTAAGTCGGGAATATTGACTTGCATTCGTTGATGAACACTCACCGATCGCTAACGGAACTCCCTCGTTCCACCCTGCCTTGAGGCTCACTCTCGACCTCCGCCAGCAGCCGCACATCGGTTACTAGTAAAATAGGCAGATGAACGTTGCCGGCAAAGATAAGGGTGACTAGAATGGCCATTTCTGGCTTATTAGCCGTCTTCAGCCAGTCATATCCAACCGCAACTACTGTGGGGCTGCTGGTGAGACTCAAGAATGAGCCTGAAGGCAGTGCGAAACGAGTGAGTTCCGTTAGCGATCGGTGAGTGTTCATCAACGTCTCAACCAATCAAACTCAATCAGTCATCTAAAACTCCATAGCTATCAGAGAAACAGCTTTTCTTCATCCGTACACATTTACTAAAATCCTTTTTGTAGTTTTCGATGTGCTAGCTTTTGTGAAGACATTGCATAGGAGAAATCACAACCCCTGAAGGAAAATGATTCTGTCAATATCGACAACGCTTTCGCAAAAAATATGGAAAAACTTGTAATTGAACGCCACTTTCCTTGGTTGAGTGATCATTTCTTTCATCCAATCGGTACGAAATTAATATATACTGATTCTTTAAAATGTGGTATTGAACTCGAATTAGTCAGAAATGACCTTTTTGTAGTTCTTGTTCCCCTCAGTAATGATTCCCAGTGCATAATGAAGGGCCGGGCTTTCAAAGTGAATGCTTGCATTTCTTAGTAGAAAGCAAGCTGTTTAATAGTGAATAACATGGAATGAAACGCTGTGCTGCGCACTCACAGAGAACCATAAACCACCCGTCAAAAATATACGAAGAAGCCATCAACCCAGACCTCAAGTAGAGACCAACGACGCTCTCATTCATCCGCATTCTTTCTTTGAGACATTTAGAGCACTGCAACAACCGCCAAGTGGAAAACAAAGGGGGAAGACGCCATTGCAACCGAATTCCAGAAATGCAGTATGCATTCTGAAAACACGTTGGAGCTACAGACAAGATCTTTGAGGTTAACTAACTGCAGGAAAAGAAAACCAACCTCTAAACCATATCCAGTAATATGACAACGGTAAACTGCAATAAACTCTGGAAAGCAATCAAGAAACTTGGATGTCGTGGGAAATTTGCTCGAATGGTACGACCACTCAACGGCGGAATAATGGCTCATTTCAAGGATGATGAAAAATCTCTGAAGCATTCCCGGTGACCAAGTAGATTGAACTAGGGTTGCTTAACGCTCCCGCCTCTTTTAGTTTCACGTCGTCCGCCATGGGGATGAACGCCTGCCGGGAGAAATCGACCGGGGATCGATATAAAATATCGAAGTGATGGAAATCTGCTTAACACCCTTCACTTGAAGGCGTTTTAGGGTACAAAGCCTAACGTTCACAAGATGTTTTTCGAGGTTGACTGCGCTCTAAACAAGATCAAGGAAGAGGAAAGGCAGCGGAGTGTGGATATTTTCCCTCCGGACTGCTCCCACTTCAACCTACCCGTCAGCACGGAGAAGACAGTGGTCTGCACCAACCGACGTCAGATGCGGATTAAACCGAACTCACCCTGAAACAATGGAGACACTCACGTACCTTGGAAGTACGATTCCAAGAAAAACAATAGTTACGACGAAATCGGATGTTGGATATCCAGAGTCAGCCAGGCATTCGGTCGGGACCGTCGCGACTTCCAACTAATTGCAAAACCGAGAATTTACAGGACTTTCGTCCTCACAATTCCCACGTACGGGGCAGAGATGTGCACTGTTTATGAAAGCCAAGCAAGAAGATCCACCACCTTTCCCCTCAGCAATCTTCGAAGGATATTGAAAAGTAAGTGGCACGACAGGATCCTTGACAATGAGGTTATGGAAAGAACCGGCGTCACCAGTATACATGCTAAAGCGAGGCAGCTGCATTGAGGACAGATGACGATCACCCTTCCTAATCGACTCCTTGACCACGATGTAGCTACGAGTAGGCACAGATAACGCGAACATCCTGAAACCCTTCCCCGAGCACCTTCAAATTAACTCGGAGACCTGGAAGGACCACACTGAAGATCGATAAGCATGGCACACTACCATACAGATAGGAGGAGCCATATTCCAAGACCAACCGAATGGCCACCGCCAATATAAAAAACCAAGAGATAGGGACCAATGTGACGAACACACAAATCCTGCCATCGTGTCCACACATTCGATGAAAATTTTGGGTATGGATCGGCCTCATTGGCCATCTTCCGACAATGTGTAATTTTAAGACGATCAACCCGTTATCATCGCAAAGCACACTACTACTAGCACAATCACTAACTTTACCAATAAGGACATTCCTTCTGACCAGTAAAACATTACCGCCAGTATCCCTACTGCCACCAACGTGGTCTTAATTACGAACTGTCACCATTGCGATCGTACTTTCTCAGTACTCATAAACCGGGTGGGTCACTTTAGAATTCATCGCACAGATGCTGGCAAACTAATGCCAGTAGCTTCTTTATATACCTGTCCCACACGCCTCCTCTGCTTACATTGCCCCAGGGCATCCAGACACCGTATGACTCTAATTGGCCATATGCGTATCAATGACAGGTGAATTCGTCACAATGGTATCGCAACCAGCACTCCCTTCCACCACCACATTACCAACAACAGCGTCTCCTCTGCTAATAGCATCACCGTACCACCAGTTCATTAGACACAGTCTGATTCTGCCATTACTGTGTTCATACATTTAAATCCCGCAACGGCTTGGTTGGGCATTTGCAAATCTATCGCACTGAGCCTGGCTTACCGGTGTCAGGAATCACCATTTACACCCGTCACATACGCTCCAACTGCCCACATTGCCCAGGGAAATTCCAACAACACAAGGGCCTGATCGGCTTATGATTCTTAATTAAACCCGTCTGTAAAGTACCGTAAAATTACCCCACATGTCCATACACGATACACGAATCCCCTTTACGACACCCGACATGTGGACGGAACAGGCACAGCTTACACCAGTGAGAAGCATGTTCTTTGGCACAAGCTGGTGTCTGATAAGCCAGGTGTGGCGCACGTAGGTGGCATATCATAGCTCTGCCAGTCACCAAATTCAGTCCTAGCATCCGATGCCTGAAAGCCTCGGAGAGTCGACTGTTGCATAGAAGATGTAAGAGAGAGTGAGAGAGTGAGTGAGAGAGAGAGAGTAAGGCTGACCCTGAGACTATCTCCCACCACATCAGCGCATCCTTCACCACATCAGCGCATCCAACGCACTTTGAACGTGTAACGATGTGTTAAAAGTCGCAGCATGGAAGGCTGCCAGCTCATTGGCAGATAGGCACTCACCGATCGTTTACGGGACTCATTTGTCCCGTTGTGCCTTTGGGTTCACTCTCGAGGCCCGCCAGCAGCTGCACAGCGGTTAGAGATATAGGCAGAATGACATTACCGACAAAGACAAGGGTAGACTGAAATGGACATTTCTGGCTTATTAGTCATCGTCAGCCAGCCATACCCAACCCCAGGTGGTTCCTCACCCGAGGATCGAACCCGCGACCTATTGATCAGATGTCCAAAGCTCTAACCACTAAGCCACGGGCTCGCTGCCTTGTCGGTTTCGATCGACATTGCTTATATCGCAATTGTTAATATTCCCGATCGAAACCGGCAAGGCAACGAGCCCGTGACTTAATGGTTAGAGCGTTGGACCTCTGATCATCAGGTTGTGGGTTCGATCCTCAGTGATGCATCACCTGGAGTTGGGTATGGCTGGCTGACGACCACTAAGAAGTCGGAAATGTCCATTTTAGTCTATTTTGTCTTTTGCCGCAATGGAATTCTACCTATATCTTTAACCGCTGTGCGGCTGCTGGCGGACCTCGAGAGTGAACCCCAAGGCACAACGGGACAAGTGAGTCCTGTAAACGATCGGTGATCGCCTATTTACCAATGAGCTGACAGTCTTCCATGCTACGACATTTTACGCATCGTTATACTTTGAAAGCGCGGATAAGTCCCTCAGGACTTCAAGGGTGCCATTATTGTGCCTATTTCCAAGTGCAAGGGCAATTTGCAGATCCGGGAAAAGCACAGAGGAATTTCCCTACTCAACATTGTCGGGAAGCTCTTCGGTGGCATCCTCTTAAATCACCACAACAACCATCTGGAACAATAAATACTCCCGGAAATCAAATGTGGATTTCATTGACACTGGGAATCATGAACATGATCTTGGCCACTTGGCAATGACAGAAGAGGTGAAAAGAAATGTGGATCAATCTTCGTGCTATTTTCGCGGACCTGCTGAAAGCCTTCGATACAGTAAATTGCGACATACTCTGAAAAATAATGCCAAAATTCGGATGCCATAAACGAGTCACACACATGGTACACCGACTCCACGACGGAAGGGTGTCACGCCGCGGACAAAGGGGCAGCCTCAGAAACGGAGTGAGGCAGGGCTGCTTTCTCGCTTTCCTCCGCCATGCTGACGGACACAAAGCTTGGTGTGCACCCTTGGGTCCACATCGTCTACAGGATCGAAGGCCACCCTCTCAAATGTCGGCGATTGAAGGCCCCAATGCGTCTATCCATGACCACTGTCCAAGACCTGCTTTCCGCAGACAACTGTGTGCTTGACACATTGACGAAAGCCGATATACAACAGAGCATTAACATCTTCACCGTCGACTGTACATACTTCAAATCGCTCATCAACACGGACAAAACGGTGGTCACTCAACAACAGATGTCCAACAATTAATAAGCGACCATCGCATCAGTGTCAGCGGTACCTAAGCCAAAACGGCGAACACACTTCCTTATTTGAGCAGTACACTCTCTGGGAGCATCAACACTGCTGAGGAAGTTGTGCGCCAGATCCCCAAAGTCAGCCAGGCTTTCGGTCGGCTGCACGTCTCCGCCTGGAATCGCCACAATCTCCGTTTAATCAGCAAACTTAAGATGTACATCTTTAAAATGCTGCTCGATGGAGCGGAGACCTGGATAGCCTACGAGAAACAGGCGAGTAAACACAATCAATTCCACCTCAGCTCTCCCCTGAAGATAATCAAGCTAAAGCGGGAAGCCATGCTCCGGAAATCCGAAGTCTGGCAGCTATAACTGCGGCAGAGTGCCAAACTCACGAGGATGAATGACGAACTACTTGCACAGCGACTATTCTACAATTATGGCGCTAGGTGTGCTCGCCGACAAGGAGGACAAACACAACGCTATAAAGACATCCTGATGACCTCTCTAGAGCATTTGAAAATCAGCCCAGAGACCCAGAAGGACCTCATCGGGAATCGACCGGCCTGGAGAAAAACAGGGAAGACTGTTACAGTAATCTACGAAGCCAATAAAAGATCGCGGCTGCCAAAGCCAATGAAGCTGCTCGCAAGTCTATCACCTCCAAACCCACAGTATCAACATCAAAATCCTTTCACCACGTCAACGCTACCAGCGGAAATTGCGCGCAAGTCTAGGCCCCGTTGGAAATCTTTGGATCCCAAGCAAAAAAACAACCGGACGACTCCAGCTACTGCCTTCGCAAATGCCTCCATTTTTACCTCTGATGCCACGCACACAACGTTTACGACAACGACAACGACGACCTCCACCACTAGTGAGTAAACTCCGATCGCCCCGCCGCCCACCACCACTATCATCACCTCCACCACCGCCATAAATCTTCCACCAGCTAATACATCTCACAGGAGCCAGTCCAGTGTCATCCACCGCAGGCTCCACTCAGGTAAATAGGAGGGGCTTTCTTTGACTCCTTTTCAACTTAGTCTCTATGACCCTCTCATGCATGCAAATATGGAACGGGTTGGGTAGGGGAATATGGACACTCCGTACTAGAGGCGGAGTGGTAGCGTTATTGTTATTGTTAGGGTAATAGGGACGAAGGTTCGGGTTGGTTTTGGGACGGGGTTAGGCTCAATGTTGAGATATGGGAATAGGTGCCCCCTGGCATTTAGTGCAAGGTCGCCCATGATATGGAGACTCCATATTTCCGTTTTCAACCCTGAGATACCCACTCCTTTTTTGAAAACCTGGCATGGTGCGTGGGTAGCTAGGTTGTGTGTGTGTCACGCGTAGAAGGGTTGTTTAGTTCAGTCCAATTTCCACATCACAGGACTGACCAGTTCAGAGAGAGTACTGGTGCCTGGCAGAGAGAAGAAAGCGTGAGGTTGACTCTGAAGACTCCTAACCGACAGCTCATATTCCTCATTATAAACAAATGCACACTCTTGAATCTACGACGGTGCGCTAAAAGCCGGGGGTCTGAAGGCTTCCGACTGAGTGAATAACTTGGTTTCACTATCAAGGCGGAGAATCAGGCTGCAATGGCTCCTCCATGGCACCACTGGGATTCGAGCCATCCCTTTCTGGTTTGTGTGAAGACCTGGCACACCGTGCATGGACCAGGCGTGTGTAGCACCCGTAGACAGGCTGCTTAGTTTTGGCAGCAACTGCGCTCGAACCTGATCCCGGATTTATTGGCCCAGGCTTGAGACCGGACCCAAGTGAGTTAGGGATTAAAGATCGCGGAAGATGCTGCTCAAGTCTGCTATGATTGTAAACCAATTCACGTGTAAGTCAACGTCCCTGCGCTTGTCAAGATGTAGAGCATAGAGTAGACAGCTTCGTTTCGCGATAGTCAGGCTGTCACCTGAAACGGACGTGTGTGTGTGTGTGTTGGGTGATGGTCCGACGCGAGAGGTGTAGGGGTACTAGTGAGGGGAAGCACCACACAGATAGCATTTGGTCACTCCATTTGTCTCGTACAGGTGGTGAATGCTCCTGTGGCCTCCTCTACCTGGTACCCAACTCTCACCTGTGGCTCCTCGAATTTGGGTTCTTCCCAGCGACCACACCCCGGGAAACCGTCACAACCGGCGGGCTAAACCAGGTGAGGGTCTCCGGTGCTGTGTGTGCCTCCACACCCGGTATGTCTGACTCCCGAACTTCCGAACTCCCCCATCTCAAAAAGTCCTAGGGTCAGCGCGACAGCAACCCCGTAGGCGACACAGGCTAACTCGGGTCGCTCTTTCACTAAAACAAAACCGTGACCCATAGTGGAGATCGGCAGCTGTCTAGGATGTCCTAGTAGCCCTATTTAGGGACAGAATTGCTTGCCTCCTCGCAGATGAAGGGGTTAGAAAAGGTGCCCCAAACAAATGCTGGGTCTCACGTCTTCTGCAGCCGGCCGCGGCTCGCAGATAGCAAAATACGCAGTCGTAAAACTCAATCAAACAACAAAACCCCCCGTCCCCATCCCCGTGCCATACCCTCCAGACTGCTCGAGTGAGTCCACTCACACTAGCAGCCTGGAATGTTCGTTCCCTTTTAGACAATCCGAGGAGCAACCGGCCGGAACGGAGGACGTAGCTAGTCGCTCGGGAACTGGCGCGCTACAAGTTGGACATTGCTGTTCTCAGCGAGACCCGATTCTCTGAGCAGGAACAGCTGAAGGAGGTGGGTGCCGGTTACACCTCCTCCTGGAGTGGCCGGCCAAAGGCAGAGCGACACGACGCTGGTGTTACCTTTACCACCCGGAACGTCATCCTGGGACGTCTGCCTTGTCTGCCGCAGGGTATCAATTATCACCTGATGAGTCTCAGCTTGCCTCTTCGGGGAGACCAGTTCACCACTATCATCAGCACCTACGCTCCCCCAATGACGAGCTCTGATGCGGTGAAGGACAAATTCTACGAGGACCTGCACGCCCTGCTGGTGACTGTGCCGAAGGCGGATAAGTTAATCGTCCTCGGTGACTTCAAAACCCGCGTCGGAACGGGCCACGCTGCCTGGCAGGGAGTGCTGGGTCCCCACGGTTTCGGTAGCTGTAACGATAATGGCCTCCGTTTTCTGCGAACCTGTGCGGAACACCGTCTTCTGCTGACCAACACCTTCTTCCGTCTTCCGACGCGAGAGCAGACCATGTGGATGCACCCTCGGTAGCCGCGCTGGCAGCTGCTGGAAATGTTCTCATCCGGAGGCGAGATCGACAGGACGTGATGGTAACCAAGGCGATCCGCGATGACAATGGTTGGACGGATCACCGCCTCGTCCTCTCCCAGATGAGACTCCGACTTCAACGCCAACGAAGGCCCCAATGTAAGCGACCACCAGGTAAGTTAAATACTCTTTTGTAAAATTTGTCTGCTCTCTGTTTTGATTTCAGCAACCAGATAACCCAGAGACTGGAGGACGTGTATGCTCCACCGTGGAGACACGATGGTGTCAACTGCGGAACGTCATCCAGTCCACCGCCCTCAAAGTCCTCGGACGCGCACGCCATCAACACCAGGACTGGTTTGACGACAATGGCGCTAACATCAGTAACTTACTCGCGGAGAAGAATCAAATACACAAAGCTTACATGGATTTTCGATCGGATGCCACCAAAACAGCCTTCTTTAGTTGCTGCCGCCTTGTAAAGCAATGGCTGCGGGAGATACAGGATGTATGTATGGTCCGAAAGGCTAGGGAAATCCAGGGGTGTGTGGACGCAATGAAATGAAAAACTTCTTCAAAGCCATCAAGGCCATCTACGGCCCCTGCATCAAGGGGGGCTGCAACGCTGCTCAGCGCTGATGGCACAACAGTTCTGAAAGATAAATCACAAATTATAAGCGCTGGGCCGAGCACTTCAGAAGTGTCCTCAATTGCTCATCAGCCATCTCCGATGTTGCCATTGACCGAATCCCTCAAGTGGACACGAACAATGACCTGGATCTGCCGCATTCTCTACCAGAAACCATCCGGGCCGTGCAACAGATTTCCAGCGGTAAAGCACCGGGATCCGACGCAGTCCCATCGGAAGTCTACAAGCACGGCGGGCCCCGGCTGATGGCAGAACTCACAACACTCTTCCAGGAGATGTGGCGCCAATGACAAGTTCCCCGGGATTTCAGAGACGCGACCATCGCCCCCCTCGTCTGAACGAGGAACACCAGAACGCCAATGTGGCTTCCGACGACACCACGGAACAACTGCTATGATTTTTGCCGCTCGCCAGCTGCAAGAGAAGTGCCAGGAGATGCAAACCCACCTCTACCCTACCTTCGTGGATCAGACGAAAGGCGTTGACACGGTGAATCACGACGGACTGTGGAAAGTCATGCAGAAATTCGGCTATCCTGAGAGATTCACGCACATGGTGCGTCAAGTTCATGACGGGATGACGGAGCGCGTCACTTACAATGGGACGGTATCCGAAGCATTCGCATTGACCAACGGAGTGAAGCAGGGCTGCGTACTGGCCCCCACCCTGTTCAGTCTCATGTTCTCTGCTATGCTGATGGACGCCTACCGTGATGAACAGCCTGGGATCCGCATCGCCTATAGAACTGACGGACACCTACTCAACAGTCGGTGTATGCAGGCTTCAACGCGCGTGTCTACGACTACAGTCCTTGACTTGCTCTTCGCGGACGACTGCGCTCTTAACACCGTGACGGAGGAGGACATTCAAAGGAGCATGGACCTCTTCGCCGCAGGCTGCGCCACTTTGGATTAACAATCATTACAACCGAAATGGTTGTCATGCGCTAGCCGCCACCCAGCGTGGAATACAATTCTCCCCGAATCAAGGAAAACAGGACTCAACTCAAAAATGTAGAAACCTTCACTTATCGAGGAAGCACGCTGTCACGCAACACGAGGATCGATGACGTGGTTGCCCAACGGATCTTCAAAGCCAGTCAGCCTTCGGCCGGCTGCAGGCCTCCGTGTGGAATCGCCACGGTATTTATCTGAACAACAAACTGAAGATGTACAAGGCCGTCGTCTTGATGACACTCCTTTACGTAGCGGAGACCTGGACCGTCTACTCTAACCAAGCCAGGAAACTGAATCACTTCCATCTCAGCTGCCTCCGCAGAATACTGAAGCTGAGAAGGCAAGATAGGATTCCGGACACGGAAGTCCTGGAGTGGACCGGAATTCTCAGCATCTACGCCATGCTGAGGCAAGTGCAACTGCGATAGAGCGACCACCTGGTGAGAATGGACGACGAGCGACTACCCAAACGACTTTTATACAGAGATGTCACTACCGGTGCTCGCCGACAAGGAGGTCGAAAACGACGCTACAAGGACACTTTTACGAAATCTCTGAAGTAACTGCAAATCTACCCGGTAACCTGGAAGGACCTCGCCCCGGATAGACTGGCATGGAGAAGATCCGCGAAGACTGGTTCAGCAATCTACGAGGCCAAGCGTATCGCCACCACCAAGGCCAAAAGAGCGGCATGAAAGTAACCAGCGCCCCGGACCAACGCCACCAATGACCAGGCCCTTCCAACATGCCCGCGCTGTCAGCGCACCTTCCGCGCGTGAATCGGCCTGGTTGGACATCTTCGGACGCAATGCACCAACAATGCGACAATATCAACTTCCACCACACCTGCCTCAGAGCCCACGATGACCACGACCACCCCGTTCACGATCACCGATACCATTCTCCCTCCTCCACCCCCTGCGTCGATCACGGTGACGAACACCACGTGCCCCACTCCCACCAACTCAGTAGCCCCCTCCGACTACCTACCACCTGCTACCTTCATCATCACCACAACCACCACCCCCAGTACCAGCGATGGTGACTCGGTACTAACCTGTCCTCATTGCGATCGCACATTCATCTCAGACATCGGCCTGGTCGATCACTTACGAATCCATTGCATAGAGACTGGCGAACTGTGCCTGGAGCACCAACACACAACAGAGACAACCGCCACCATTGCCCTCACTGCCCCCGCGCATTCACTCATCACATGGGCCTGCTCGGTCACATGTGCATCCACGAAATCGGAATCCACCCTGATGTCAACCCATCTAGCACATCTTACGCACCCATAAACACTTCTTATAGTCCTCCCATGAGCACAACTAACAGTACCAGCAACACAACCCCAGCAGACTAAGCACCTCCCGAACTATCCTGTCCTCATTGTCACCTAACATGCACATCATCGGCCTGGTCGGTCACTTGCGAATTCATCGCACAGATACCGGCAAACCAGTGGCAGAAGCACAAAATTACACCCGCAGCACCAGACGTAACTGTCCACACTGCCCACGCACATTCACACATCGCATGGGCTTATTAGGTCACATGCGTCTCCATGGAAACCTGCGGTAGAACACCGCCGGCTATACCACAATACTACATCTCTCCTCATAAGCCTCTGCACCTCAAATGATCACACGTAACACCACAAAAAATATGCTCAGGCTGCATAGCTGATTGAGTAGCAAGTATGATCCTCGGCTCCTTCTCCGTGTGGCTCCTCTGTTGCATGTGTGATATGACCTTGAGAATATCACGGGGTGATCAGCGCCATGGCTCGAAAGGATGCCAACTGAAAATTATACTCAGACCTCGCAGTCAGTCCAATGTGTGTTGTGGGGAGTGGCTGACCGGTGGTCTGAGGGTCAGGCTGCAATGGCTCCTTCTTCACGCTACCTCTGGCTATCTCACACATGTGAGATGTGAGCCTTTCAACTCCCTGTTGTGTGGAATCCTGGTTCTTGTGTCAGGGGGGGCAGGTCGTGTACGTAGTGCGCGTAGGCGAGGTCAACAGCAGCTGCGCTCACTTCTGCATCAGACAACTGACCGCCTCGAGCGATGGTCTGCTTGTGAGGGTGGGAGAGAAAGTGAGGTCGATGGCTCAGCGCATTTTCCTCCCTCTAAACAATCTGATGCGCTTGAAACTATCACGGTTCGCTAAAAGCCGTTGCTTGGAAGGTTTCCAATTGACGGGCTAACTCGGACCGCGTGGTCAGCCCAATGTGTGTTATGTGTGGAGTGGCTGGCTGGTGGACTGAGAGTAAGGCTGCAATGGCTCCTTCTTAATGTGGCATTTATGGTACTCCCTCTCCGTGGGATTCGAGCCAGGTGTGTTGGTACGCCCAGGGGCGGCTCCGGCCGCGCCAGCCACCTGCGCCCTCTCCCGCCTCCGGTCTTCTTGACTCTGTCATGACACCGGGCTCAGTTCGGGGAGAAGGAGAGAGTGCGATAGATGCAGCGCAAGTCTACTATCACTTTAAACGAAATCACGTGCAAGTCACCGTCCCTGCACCACCATGGTGTGGAGCATACCGTGGACATCGTCGGAGTACGACGGTCGAACTGTCGTGGTCCGACGCGTCAACGGTACACTGAAAATGCCCGACATGGGGTTCCGGTGCACCCGGTGCTCGCTGAATCAGAGGTTAGAGTCCCCGAGTCGGCGGCAACAGCTCGGTGTCTAAAATACTAAAGTCTGCTTCGCCAATAAAAGTAATTGCTCCATTTTGGGACAAGGGCATGGTTTCTTAACTTTTACTTTGTGAGTGAAGTTTCTGGGCTGCATCACCAACTCGAGGTATGTTAACTATGTCGTACCCTTGGTCAGTTGTACACCAAAACTGACAATCTTCTATCACATACCACTGGTGAGTATGTGCATAATTTGGCATGTCATTGGTCCGAATAAGTTCGCACCTTATTTCAAAGATAAACAAGTAAGTGATGAGGCATACGTGCAGGCGATGTAACCAGAGTAATAACGTGTCAAAGAGCTCAATTACAGCTTAGAAGTACCGTCATTTAGAGTTACATTAAAGCTGGTTTATTTTACTTTTCAAGCATCCATCCAACCCTTGGCAGCTGGTTAAATGGACGACGGCCCACTTTATTTATCTGAAAAGTGCCAAAATTATTGGCAGCATACATTGCTGTTCTACAATAAGCTTTTTGTCTCTTGAACCAAGAAAGCAGATCCAAAAGCGACTGCATTAAACCCTTTTTAACGGAAGTGCTAAGACAGCTAGGGTAATAGGCGCTAGCGCGACTGGGGTCGCCACTAAATTTTACATTTCCTACCGAAAACCTGTCAGTCGCGAGGAGTGACATTCACCGATCTACGGGCATTATACTCTGCCTTGGCGACCCAAGCTAGTCTCTTGTCTCTCCCCTCACCCTCACCCTTCTTTTTCGGGACTTGCCTCCGCAGCTCGAGTTCACGAGACAGTGTCGTCTTCTTCGGTGCAGGTGTGTGCATACGTGCGTGCGTCCACAATCAGCTGTCTATGCTTCCATCTTTCTGCTGATTGGGTGACTTGGCGCGTGCGCTTTGCGCTTTGCGGCGACAGCAGCAGTAGCGGCGCGTGCCCTCACAGACAAGCATCGATCCCGCCGCCGTGCTGCGAACGCCAGCATTGTTGGGCTTAGACGTGCGCACGTACGTGCAAGCGCTTGGACCTGTCTTGACATGTGTGAATTCTGCTGGTTTGCTGCTCCGTCGGAGGTAGCCTATTGACCAGACAGCATTGCTTGCTTCGGCAGCACGCATGTGCGCACACTTGGTGCTGACCTGCCTGAGCGAGGCTTATTAGTGCTAGTCCATCGTGCAGGCAGGATCTTCTGCTGTGTATTGCACACAGATTTTTGCTTGAATAGGCGGATACCTACTTCCCTCGAGGCGTGAAAATGTCACGTTTTCCCTACCTGAGCCCTCATGCCAGCCTCTCCAGCTCCTTCAATGAGAGGGCCGGCCCCCGAATCACAGATACCGGGGATCGTCGCTATCATCACCGGGTGGTTCCTCTTGCGCAGCGGTCGGGCGCTCCCCACTATGCTCAAGTGAGTTTGTAAAATTTTGACAATAGTATTGGATTTTGAAGTTGCCTTCATTTTGACCTGAATTACTATCTCCCTACTTCAGTGGGTTGCGCATTTGTTGATTCTAGTGTTTATGGGAGTGCCGAAACGAAAACATTTTCACCGGAGAAGTGTAAAAGGTAGATAATCGCGCACAGATCAGGGAATCTTCGTGGTTTCTGTGAGTGTTATGACGCGTTCACGAGCAGCTACAGTAAGAAAAGTTGCGGGTGATTTTGTCTTCTTGCACCTGCGTACTAGTCTCATGTCATGCTGGCTGTGGTTAAGTAAGACTGGCTGACAGCAAGCCAGGAATGATCATCCCAGTCTCTTTGTCTTTGACGTTACCCCTCTTCCTCTTTAGGCTTCGTCCCGTCAGGACTTTGCATGGCACAGATAGACCATCGATGTGCAGTTCGTAATTTGAACGCAGAATCCGTGTAGGTACACTTGGAGTGAACGGCGTTTGCTTGAGTAAGGAAGAAGATGAAGACTGATCGAGCAGCGGACAAATTTATATATTTCTCGGAGCTTTCGAACTCGTGCAGGAGTCCATATCAGAGATTATGGCAGCAACTGAGTAGGTGATAGTTATAGGAGGCATTTGTCAATCAAATACCAGTACCGCAGGTCTGGAAAGGGAGTGTGCATGGATTTGGCTGCCGACGCAGGATCGATACATCAATTGAAAGAGTTTACTTCCGAGGCCCAGACTTCAATCAATGCTCGGCTTGTCTTGCTTCCAGTGTGGGCGATTATTTTGGTGTCTGCGAACTTCAGTTCGTGATCATTTTCGGAGACATGGTCAGCCATTAGTGATAGTTCATCACCCCCATCGTACAACCACCTTATATTACTGTGTGCGGGATCCAAGGGCGGGCCACGAGTATAAGAAGCTCTGTTCAAAACGTGGCGTTACGCAAAACCCCAGGAGTTTACCTGTTCTCGTGTCCTAACTTTAGCCTTAAATCAAACCATCATAACTTGAACCCCTTCTGGGATGTATCTGAAGACCATCTGCAATACGAGGGGTTACTTATGACCGTCTGACCTGTGTGATTACAGGGGCCCTTTAGGCACGGGATATAATATACCACATCAGACTTTCTTCCTTGATTTTCAGTACCCTACCACGCAAGGTAACTTTGGGCTGGTGTGCAATTCCAACAGCTAGTATCGCAAAAATGCGTTCGGTCCACTCTGAAACGCGTTTCGTGTATGTTACACCATGCCATAGCATCGGTGGTGTTTCCGTTGGATTCCTTCGAGGACGAACACGTAGGCATCAGCTTATAAAGGTTTTTACTTGGCTATTCCGCAGAGGTATCGGCTGCCGACACACACAGCCCTGCGCTGTCTCCTCCACGCCTGTCATACTGCTTTTGGATTGCCTAATACTCACTATAACTGTCACCTGGTCAGCTGCTGCTACTATCTCTGATGACGGACCCCCGCACGAGTTCCAAAGTTTAGAATTTTTTTAAATTTCCGGTTTTTAACCAGTCTTCTTCCTCACACAAGCACTTGGAACATTCGCCTCCATCCGAGAGTGTGCTTGAACGGAAATAGCATCGTCGGTTTGTAAAAGCTATCCCTCTCTATCTCTCTCTCAGCATCTCTTGCAGTCACTTTAAGCGCTCTACTCAGGTTGGCATATGAGTACTGAGACATCGTCCAGTCGAGCCTTAGAAGTGCATGCAAATCAACTAACTTTCTCGGATAGAGCTTGGAGATCTCCGTGGGTAGCATTGCCTTAAATTATATATAATCGGCACAAAACGCTTGGTTTTATACAGGCTGGTAAGGCAAGAACATATAAATCAGGTAATATTGGTGAAAAACTGAAACCATCGGAGCCTTTGTGGTTCCCTAGAACCATAAACCTACTGTGGGCGGTGGGTTCGAAACAGGCCGCATCAGAAGTCGGTCCTATGTTGTTAGCTAGCCCACTTGCGTTAATTTGATTTGTAAGGAACAACAAACTCGAGCTTTATGTGGGTGAACTTGAAACGCACCAAGGCTAGAAAGCCACAGAAC
>WEDG01005813.1:0-130000 GCA_017591395.1 Schistocephalus solidus | reverse complement strand
GGCAACGCGATTCGCTAGGCCCTTCACCTTATAATTCAGACCATTAACAACCTACTACTGCGTTAGGATAAAGCAACCTCATTTTCCAGGTGCACTTACAAACTTTCCGATTGATGATGTTCACCTGAGTTTCCTCGTGAGGTAGGCCAGCACCATCTTCCTACTGCGAATGTGTTTTTGGCTCAAATTAAGCGCTTTCCCATGCAGTTTACCCCAAGTTCCATTGTAGTGAAATGCGTCCTACAACCGAATTTTAATAACGTACATACTTTTAAATTCGGCACTAATCGATTACGCCCAATCTGTTCTCGAACTAGAGCTGTGAAACGCTTCGCGTGATTAAAAAAGATGACGTGCAGGTACCGTTACTTCCAACTATCAATGTGGGGGTGATTCATCCGCAGTTTGAGTCTCATTATTCCTCTGAAGTTCGTATTGGAAGCCTGCAAACTTGACAGATTCCTTATAACCACTCACCTTCTCGTCTTCCTTCACTGTGGACATTAGGTCATCGAAACTCAAAATCCCATCCTGTATAATCATATAAAATGGAGAACCTAAGACTTGGGTTCACGATGCCTATGCCTCCCGCTATTTTTGGTTGAGGACGTACGTGGTGGGTGAAAATCCGCCAGCTGGGAAACTTAGCTGTTCTAGTTACCACATAGGGCTCAACAGGCATGACTTGCTTACCAGGCAGCCCGCCTTCTGATACAGGACGTTGAAGAACGAATCACAGCCTTTACGTCTGCACAGTAAACATAAGGAAATCGATATCTAGCACATACTTTCGAGTTGAGGTCAGCCCGCACACATATTTGCGGCTGCAGCATGCGAACTTCTCTGCATTAGGGCTCGCCGGTGAAAATTTATATGATTTTACCGGCTTGAAATGATGACTTGTTTCCCAAATTTGATCAGAACACAAGGTCCACTTCTCATTTTACTCAAAAAACTTGATTTAATCATCATATTCAAGGAAATATATAAGTTTGTGCCCGGCAAGAAATTGGTGGAACGCCTGGGACTCTAGTTCACTTGCTGTCATTGCTCGAAAAAATAACCAATCACCGAACAGGCGTTGACGACCAATATGTATCGTTGCAGCGTCTGACAACCATATAAAATACCCTCCCCCGACGAGGACGGGCTATGCTCTGCAGGCCAGCAATTCCCTCAAATACTTTTCCCACTGTCGAATGCCAAACGCGTTTCCGACCTGACACATCTGGTCGCAGTTTTTCCTCACATCGACCCTAAAACGGGGTTGTTGTTTGCAGATCTCTGCATTACCAGTGCTTGGACAAACAGGTGGTTAAAAGCCCAACACTAACCGTCACCGGAAGAAAAGCCAGCAAGTTATCGCGTTCGGTAACTCTCTCGGGCCAATACTACAATTTTGAGCATTTTTGGCAAAGTTCTTTGATTGGGGGGACTGGGACTGAGAGGTGGAGAAAATCAGGCTGGGACTTTAGTGGCATTATATAATTAAGGTTAATAATCGGGAAGAGGGGATAGGGGAGTGGGAATGAGGATTGGCCGAAGCGGGAGGCCCGAAAAGGCTCACAAATTGTAGTCATTATTTCATTCGGAGTATATGTTGGGCATAGGTCAGGCCCCGGTATTTGGGCAGTCCAGACGAATGAAGAATTTTCGGAAACGGTCGTTTGCAAGTGCGCATTTTCTGAAATAATTAGATGGCGTTTTTTCGATTTTAGTCAGATGAAATTATTTTTTTACGTAATAACGTTGGACTACACATGAAAGTCAGCACGAGGCCAATTCTTAGAAGTCAGATGGGTTAGGCCCCTTTATCCGGCATATTCTGCAAATACGCTTCACATGGATTATCTCATTTTCCTTCCTATATGTAATACTTTTCACGAATAACAGTTTGGCGAGGGTAAAAACCTCAAAATGGTCATTATTCGCTATTTCGGTCATAATTTCCAGCAGTTCCGTGAAAATGTAAGATCCATAAGGCACCAGAGGATTGGCAACAGGTCCCGTAAGGAATTGATCGCAATGTTGAAATGGAGTTACAGTGTAAACTTAGAAAATAAAAAGCTCGAAAAGACGTAAAATTTCTTGCTTGCCCGATATTTCACCTGTACAGCAATACAATAAGTTCGGCTGGACATTCTGTTGTCATGCTAGGAGCGATGTTTGACTAGGCCAATAAAAAAACCGATAGAAATGCAAAACGATGCAATATTTTTCCTACTCTTCCTCTTTTAACAGTTAGCAGTATACACCGAGGTCCAGGCATTCAAAGTCCCGTCGGTTCCGCTCCAGGGGCAATTCCAGGTAGCCGAGTCAACCGACTTCAACAACAGCAGACCTCCAGTTCTCCTGTCAACGGGGCCGGGGTTGGTCAGGAAGTCCAATAACCATTGGCCCAGGCAGCCCAAGAACCTCCTCCCCCACCAGTTCCGCCTCTAGCACTGTTGGCACTGGAGGGGACCCCTTCCTACTGAACAACTGTTTCCGCTGTCGTCGCCCGCTTGTGCCGCCTGAGGGTTCCACGCTGGGGCCCCAATCACAGTCCTCAAGCAGCATTGTCACTCTGACTGGCGCCCTCGCCGTTCGTTTGCACTCCACATGCTTCACCTGCTACCTTTGCCGTACTCCATTGGCGCCGAATGCCTACTACCACAGTGTGCATCGTCTGCTCTGTCCGACCTGTGTTCGGGACGGAGCCGTGGAGTCCTGCGCCAACTGCAAGCGACCAATCGGAGAGCGGATCGTGCGTGCCCTGGGACAACCCTACCATCCAAACTGTTTCGTGTGCGTCGTCTGCAATTGTCGACTGGACTCAAAACCCTTCACAGTGGACGTGCACGAAAGACCACTCTGTCTGGAGGACTTTCATCGCCGCTATGCACCACGTTGCGCCCATTGCAAGCGATTGATTGTGCCCGAGTCCGGTAGTCGGGAGGCGCGTCGGGTGGTCGCTGGCCCCTCGGACTACCACCTCAACTGCTACCGCCTTTCGCTCGCGGCGGGTGCCGGCAGTTCGCAGCCGCAGCAACCCACCAACTCACTCGCTTCTGCCCTCGCGATGAGCTAGAAAAGCGGCCACATGCGTATGCCGTTTATTTCAGTTCAAGTGTCAGCCCCCCCCCCGAAACCCCACCCTTCAGTTCATGAGCTTTTGACTACCTCCTTACCTATGTTGGCAAAATACCCTCCAAATGTTCTCACCGCTTCATAATTTCAAGAGTAGATTCATTTAAAACCTAATTGTTGCTGGCCGACGCAAGTGTTCCATTGCGTGGAAAATTTGGGGCAAAAAAAACTGGGTGGTCAGAAAGGTTAAGAGCGTATTTAGCTTCCAAAATACCATGCTGGGAAAGAGTTGATTGACTTCTAATGCTTCTAGACTAATCAAGCTACTATAACTTCGGTATTTTCGTAAGTTCTCTTTATTTTTAACGAGTAGTGCAGTTTTAGGTTTAGGTAAGGTCCCACAAGGTTTTATGTTGACTTTATGTCGGGCTGCTAGAGCCATCCAGACCAGTGGTTCTGATTTCAAACTTTTATCGATAAATCTCCACTGTGGCCTTGCGCCCTAGTTCAGGAGGAGGCGGAGGCAGAGGAGGAAGGTACACGTATCCGTGTTCGACTTCGATTTCGCCACATAAGGGGTTGTTGGCACCGTTATGCGCACTATTCGCAGTTTAGAGATTCTGATGAATCGTTGCAAACCAAACGTCATACAAGCCAAGTATCTCGGGGCAACATTTTACCAAGTGAACATGGTGGTGCGCACTAAAGTCTAAAAAATTACCTCGGATTAGGTGAAAAAGGGCGGGAATGCTAACCGATCTGATGATAAGATGACGGTGACAGCAGGTACAGGTGAACCGAGGGATTTGCAGCAGTCAGAAATCGCGGATCCGATTGAGGGCTTTGGTTGCAAAGCGTTATTTACAGCAGCAAATCAGACCGCTGGTAGTACGCGCTGACGGAGTTGAGGCATTGCGGTGTGGCCCACGTTCGCGCTAACTTCAATCGATCAACCGAGCAGTGAGCAGCGCCTGTGCTAGAGACCGGATGACTCACACTCCTGATGGTAAGCTGGCGTGGGCGGGCGCAGGCACCGACGCGTCTTCGACGATCGTTCGTGTGATGTCTCGATAATAGCGCACATAGATTTCTCACGGTTAGGGGTGGAGGCTCAGGCACCACAGAATACTTTCAATCCCATCTAACTGTGACGAGGAACTCCAGCCAATTTAGGATTTTAGCGAACCTCCGGTCATGTGTTCCGATCAGAAGATTTTTACAGTCAGTGACGCAAAATTACGAATAGCAAATTGTGTTAAATTATGTCCGACGGAGAGTTGAAGATTAATTGCTACAAATGCCGACCAACTAAGCTCACTTAACTTTTTCTGAAAGGAAGTAATGCATAAATATGGAGCTTGCTTGCTGAAAAACAATTTCCTATTTGGGGGAAAAGGATACAGTCATACAGACCCGGTGCCAATGATCTTTCTAGTCAGCCCTAGATGAATTCCGGAAGATCATGACGCGAATGAAGGCTGGTGTGTCAGTGGCCTCATCTGCGAGAAGCCTCCAACAAACCGTATTAGTCGCAGAAGCGCAAGGACAAAAATAACCGAATAGTTGTTTTCGCTGACAAAGGTGGCACAACCGTCATCATGAATAAATGGAGTAAATTAACCAGAAGAATCAAATCTTCACTGACAAGGAAGCTTCCATCTCACTAACCGAGGACACAACGAAAAGCAGACTGCAGTTGTCAAGACAAAGATGAATTACAGTACTCGACTGGAATGCATAAGTTCTGATGGCCTCAAGTTTATGATACCCACCACCCCTGATCTCGAATCGCACATGCATATGGTCTGCTAAAGGTACGCTAAGCATATGCACTATTCAGGAACATAGTAGCGCCATTTGATCACCTACGTGTAATCATTTCGAGTGGTTTAAAGACGTGTTAAGTGCCTAAATCATGGGTCACACTACAGCATCAACCACTCTCACGCAGTCCTCCAAAGATTCCAAGAACTTAGAATATTTAATGATGGGGGAAATCTGTCCTTTGACGTTGTTGCGAAGTTTTATCAATAACACTTGCCTTTGCAAACAAAGTGTCTGAACGCTAACTGAACAACTCTATTGGCATCCTAATATAGCATGCTTATGAAATGCTCAAATTCAGCCTCGAGCACTACTGCCACTTCGGAAATTAGTATTATGAACTACTTAGGAACAGCTTAATGAGCTCACCAGAATAAGGGCTACTTGCTGACTTGGGATTAAAACAGAGGAGGATGTGGCTTTGTAGCAGCCCTTTCCCACGGTCCTCAGCATCACCACTTACTCGTCACCTTCGGTTCATCTAACACGCGTGTCATCCACTGCGTACGCGCGTGACTCAGCATCCAGAATGGGACGTCCCGATGTCAGTGGATATTTCTCCTTACTGACTGGCCACAGCCGGATGAAGTTCAGGTGCATGCACTTCGGCTCACTGTTTCCTGGGGAGAACGCTGGTGGCAGCTGCCTGCTGAGATGCGTGTACACCCCTCGCTTCACCAAGGCTTGTCCATTCAACGGTCTTCCCTGCCGTTTATGAACGCTCACCGATCGTTAACGGAGCTCACTCGCCCCGCTCTGTCTTGGGGCTCATTCTCGAGCCCAGTCAGCAGCCAGTAATAGTAGTAGAGGCAGATTAACAACGCCTCAATTGGAACAAAACCAAATGGTACGGATCTAGTGTGCAATCATATTTTCAATGCGACGAACTTGGCTACTTACATGATTTAGATAGGCATACAATACTGTTGCTAAGATTCGATCAATCGCCATTCGGTAACGACGTGTTACTGTTAAGCTGCCGAGGTTAGTTAGGGTTAGCAATTCGCTAGATATTTTGACTTGCTGTTAGTTTAAGTTTGCCAGGACAAACAATTTTTGAATTGCACGCTGCTTAATAAACTGAGTTGGCGTAGTTAAACAAGCTTCGTTGTATTTAATATTTTCACATTTATTTACCTACTAGTTAACATTTTCCCCAACCCATAAAACAGCATGGTTACCGCTATTCCCGTATTACAGGGGACCTTATTTGTTGGTTTGCGCATAATAGATCCTTGCCCAAAAAAGTGATCGGTATGGGTACTGTAATACAATTTGAGGATTTTTCGAGGCTTAGTAATCCAGCACAGGCACTCGACTGCCATATCGACCTGGACGCGCACTACAAATGTCTGCGCGTATGGCTCGCGGGCCCTCCACCTCTGTTCTGAATGGGTAACCCCTGATCCACATCTGGTCTTCAGAAGTCTTACTGATTCGCTATTCCCCTTCCATCATGGTGAGTCGTAACCGTAACTGCTTCACCCGACATCTACCGTAGCGCTGTACGCAGCCCTCTCACAAATGAGTGCTCTGATTATGCAACCTTCACGATCACAGAAGCCCTAAAGTGATATCTCCACCCCCCACTCAGACACTTTGGTTGACAACGAACTATTATTTCCCACCAGTACAACCCAACTTTATCTGAAGAACCTCTTTCCGCTCACAAGTCTGCAAAGGTGATCACCAACGGCCTAACCCTTGAGAAGTAGGAAGTGTTGCCTAGAACAGTGATCATTTCGCTGACCCTGGTCCACCATACCTAATTTGACCTGGATTAAATACCTTTTTGATAACACGACCCATCTGGGCCGAGTTCCCATGACCCGTCGTGAAAATTTTCGGTACAGGCAGGTTTTCAAGAGGGGCCCCGTTACTTGTTCGCGGTTGCCCACAAAGCGTTTTGGATGTTGAACACAAGGAAACATAAGCGAGAAGACAAATTTAAGAACCAGTTAAATCAGTTCTGTCATGGGGGTGTGGGATAGTTCATTGAACGATTTGCGTACCAGACGTCGGTCTCTAGGTCCTGGCAGTAATGCTACCGCAGCTTCGCGACCCCATATTCAAGAAAGGTGAGTGTTAAAGAACGTGCAAGCGCAAGAACGTCAATTATATTAATACGCCCATTAGGGCTTGTACAGAAGTCCGCCTTCAGAGCCTATGATTTTGACTATCGCGGCGGTCTGTGCCGCCAGACACTGACAGATTAAAGAGCCACGTCCACGGCGGTGACCCGCAATATCCCCGAAAAATAATCTCACCTCATAATATGCCACCTAAGAAGGGCTTGTTTTTTGCTAATTATACTGACACAGACAACTACAGAGGTTCTTAATCACAAATCACCATAGCGAGAAGCATGGATTAACGAAATGGCACGATTTTTCTATGGTTTCTTTGGGGAAAATATCTCACAAGCACTAGCGCAGAAAGCCCTGTTAAATGTTATTTCTCTAGCTGAATGATCCTTGAAGGCGACCGAGCAACTCTGTAGACTCCAAGATCCCAGGGACCCCCCTGCCCCTGAGAAGCGAATAGGGACGACTTTATAATAAAACAATGTAATAGCTTTCAGTTATACTTCAGTGTGTGTGTTCTGGTGTGTTAGTTGGCCAGACTGTAAAAGAAGCCAGCAGAAGCCATGCGCTGTCACTGCCACTGAACGAGACGGAATACCTCGATGAGGACTGTCCACCGCAGAAAGATAGAAACAAGATAAGGAAGAGGAAGAAGAATGACAATAAGAGGAAGTTTAGAGACATGAGAAAAGGAAGAAGGACACCTAGGGTCAATCGCGAACAAGGCTTGCAGAAGAGTTATAATAGAAGGAAGGGGGGAGAGGGAGGGACACAAGAAGCACCACTTTCGCTCAAGAAAATGAATAAAAAGTCATAGGGTGAGGGTAGGAGATGGACGGCGGAGAAGTAGCAAGACAAGAATAGCAAACCGAAGAAGGGTAGTGGTGGCGACAGGCGGTAACAGTAGTGCGTGTAAATAATAGGAAAAATCAAAATGCACTTAAAAATCCACGATTCCGCCGACGAATAGGAGGCAGTCGAGCCGAGGACAGCTACAGCCCTACGTCGTGGCCAGAGCAGCCATAGATGCGTCACTGGTCGTCGTTGTAGTCGCCGTTGCCGCCACTGACTCAGCCGAGGAGTCCGCGGCAGCAGAGCTAGTCACTAGCATCTCTCCCCCGACTCCAACGTTGTCCTCATCGTCTGCGCAGTCACCGACAATCTTGTCAGTGGCCCGCGAGAGCGCCGAGAAAGCCGGACTCGGACCTCTGCACCCACCACCACTGCCGGGCATTTCGCCCAGATGATGAGACTGGGACTGGTGATGATCCAAGCCAGTGGGCGGGCTGCTGCTGCCCGGTGCAGCCCCGGCTGCTGTCTGTGCCAATTGGCTGCGCAATTGGTTCAGATAGGCAGGCGTGGACATATTCTCCGGTCCACCACCTCCACCACTGTAGGCTGCCGACTGCTGGTGTGATGCGAAATTGGAGAGACAGGTGGGCGCCAGTGATACGTTGAATGCTCCATGAAGGTACTGGTGCTGCTGCTGCTGTTGATGATGATGATGGAAAGCCGAAGACGACGAGGAGGCCGGTGGTGGTGGAGAAGGCGCGTGCGCTGATGCGGAGAGGATGCGCTTAGCACCACCGAACGACGAGCCAGTCGACGGGAACCGGTACTCCTCCTCCATCATCATCCGATGAGACTGTTGCTGCTGCTGATGATGATGATGATGGGACGGTGGTGGGTGATTATGCTGGTGCTGGCTCAGCAGAGATTCCGGACCGAAGCTGTCTGCATGAAGGCGTTCATCTGCTGATGTGTGGCTGCGTGTGAAGGCAACACTGCCACCAGCGGCTGCAGATAGAAGACTGTCAGAGAAGCCATTTCGCCCGCCAGTGCTACCACCACCACTGCCACCAACATAGTCCATACACGGAGGGTCGAAGGAGGGCGTGTTGCTGGGGGGAAACTGAAAAGTACATGAAGACGACAGCGAAGCGTTGAGAGCGCTAGTGCTGGAGCAGGGCGTTGCGGAGGGCTGTTTCGGCCAGGGGGAACTCGAAAATGTTGCTGCCACGGCCGAGGAAGGAGAAGAGAGGCCACCAAAGTCCGAGACTGCGAAAAGACTGTCCAGGTCAGAATTCCTGTTGAGAAAAACGTTACTGCCACCACTGTCAGCACCGGCGTTGCCCCCAAAGCCGTTGCCTGAACCGTTCATGTAAGGAATGTGCCGGGTAGAGACAGGGTTGTAACGTGAAGTGATCGGATCTGGCACGCCACCACAGTAAGAGTCCGAGGCAGAAGGCCGCCTGCAGAGGGAAGAGGGGTCACTCGACTGGGCCGAATGATGGTAGCCGAGGGCCACCGACTTTCCTCCAGAAACTGAATTGACAACACCACAGAGATAGTCACAGTTCGGTGGTACCAGTCCGTCCAGCCGCGAACTGAGGTCCACAATTTGGAACTCCTTACGGGTGAGGGTTGAGGTGAGCTCAGTGATCTCCTTGAGAGAAGTATGGTAAGCAGTAAGGAGTTCCTGCTTCATTTTATCTTCGCCCTTCAAGATGGCTGTCAGGCGCATGTTTTCCTCCTGCATCTCTGAGAGTTGCATCGCCAATTCGGAGATCCTGCGTTCAGTGTTCGTTTGGGCGGCAGAGACGAGTTGTTGTTGTTGTTGCTGCTGCTGCTTACGCATTTTCTGCTGGCCTTCCGTAGTACCGGCAGCATTCGAGGTACCACTGGAGCTCGAAGAGAAGACCGAATTTGTGGTGGAGCTGGTGGCGGGAGCAGCAGTTGCGCGCGAACTGCGCAGGCTAGCCAGCTGGACCTCTTTGGCGGCCAGGTCACGAGTAACGGATTTGAGTTGGGCCTCCAGTTCACGCAGACGGGAAGAGCAGGTCTCCGAAGTGCAGGCATTGGTGTTCACAGTACTCGATGGCGAACCGACGGCACCACGTCCGGGTGCAGCCGTGCCTGTCCCGGGACGATTCGTCCCTACCAATTTGCCGACAGCTCTGTAGGGGCAGTAGATAAAAAATATACGCAGACGGTAAGCCAGATAACAGAAAAACTTGGTGAAAAGAGGTGCGGCCTTAACAGCGAACGCAGAAATCAGTATGCGGAACGTAAATTTATATGCCCGCATCTACCAGTTAACTTCCTATACAGACTATCACGGATTGGGATGAAAAATTAGAACAACTTTCATCAGAGGTTAATTAAATACGGCGGCAAACAGTATTTCAACGTTATTGCCCACGCTGACGTGCAGCGGTCTCCAAGATTTTTTATGCGGGTTGCGCCCCTAAGACTGCGTGGGTAAGGTTGCATGACGTGATGGCAAAAATTTTTCCCTCATTCAGTAGAAGAGCATCCCCGTGATGAAAACAACCCTGTAGTTTGCCTGTATTTGTTGCCTCGGACACGGGCACTTCGTCCATGTCCGCATCCGCGTGCTACGTGGTTCCTTCTCTAATACGGAGCCTCCATTAATATTTAGACGGCAATCCCATTCACCGGCTTTCAGTCCTGCCTGCGTTCATGGCCGACGAGAGGACTCGTGGGTTCGCGTTCACTCTGAGTTCATGTCTGATATTCGTTAACGCTCCGATATATACATTCCCGCTAGGCCTGGGTTTGTATACGAACGCATTCTGCCCGACTCTCCGTCCGCAATTTTCATGACGGGGCTCTACTCGTAGGGTGCAGTGGGCTGTAGAGAGAGAGCCGCATAACGGTTGATGGGAGTTTTCCCGGTGCGTAAATTTTCGAGTGATTCCTGGATTGCTTAATCCTTCCCTCAGCTATTGAGTTTTAGGGGAATGCTGGTACGGCTCCCGAGGTGCTGAGCTTACTGGTGATCCCTCTTATTAAACGGTTTGCTTGTCTACGCAAAGGGGAGGGGGGAAGGAGGTTAATGTGAGAACACTTACTTAGAGGACTGAGAGGACGCGGGAACTGTCTTCGCAGCCTCCTTCTCCTCAGCCTCCTTTCGAGCCCGCTTCTCGGCGACGAGTTGCTGCTCCAGAGTAGTGCGCTGTCGACGCTCCTCAGCCAACCGCTTCTCCAGAGCCTGCAGATTACTGCGCTCCGTCTAAATTTATGAGGGGGAGAGGGTGGGGTGTTAACAGTAAGTAGCACCTGAATATATAAGGGACAGTTTACGGCGACGTTCGACCACCCACCTCAACGAATCACCACTCAATTAATGTGAAAATGTGTGATAATTGAATAGACTCGATCGAATTTCTTAGAGGGGACACCTAAAAGGTTGTGCCCCTCTTGCAAGAAAATACACTTTCCCGGAACGTGAAATTTGAAGTAATATAATATTGCGTCATTAAAAAGTCCACGAATTTCTCTAAATTTTGAAACAATCTGCGTTTTCAGTAGCTACAAAGGTTTTCAAAATATGCTACAAATAATTTCTCTAGAGATAGCTTCATATTAATTATTTTCCTGCGAGGAGACAGCCCAGCAGCAATAAAGAACTGGAGCAGACCTGAATATCGCTTTATAATTCCTAAGCGGAATTGATAAACGTACAAATGGTGTCTCACCTGAACGTTATTAACTATACTCTTAAATTAAAACCACCCTTCCTTTAGGTACCAAATTCAAAAAAAGAAGCAATTATCCATTAAATGCGATTCTTATGCGTCTATTCATAGTTAAAAAATGTTGCTCAGTCAAGTTCTGGTTGTCACAGAAAACAGAACTACGTTCTTTCAGTATGCATCACCACATTGAATGCTTAGTAGGAGACTTGGATGTAAACCGAAAGTTTTTGAAAGTTTGTCTGCGATCATATCCTGTATCACGATAACGCGCCAGTTCCCAGACTAGCAAAAGGAGTATCGTTCATCAAAGATGCCTGAAATCGGTCTGTTTGCGCCACCGCCATGGTCGTTCGATTTTGTGCCTCCAGCCCACTCCCTTCCCTGTATGAATACCGGCTGCTTCCGAAATTTAGGGCGCAAAATATGTGGTAGCGCGCCTGAACTTCGCAAAGAATTTATCCGTGTTCGAGGAACAGATTTCAAGCGATATTGTAGCATTCGACTGTATTGGTGGAAAAGCGCTTATTTGCTCTTGAAAAAGATGCAAAAATATAATGCGCTCCATTTACTACGAGCATTTTTGGGGCAACCCCCGTGTAAACATTGGGGTAATTAGCAAGAACAAGGCACTACTAGAGCAGTGATTTTTTCAACGTACGATAAGCCTGGGCGGCAGGAACGATTATCGGTGGGGTATGGGAACATGGATCCCCGTATTACAGGAGTCCTTGCGCTAAATTTCAGGGGATGGGGAGGGGGTTAGGGTTAAAGTTAGGACCGGGGAATAGGTATTCTTATGGAATCGAGCGTAAGGTCACCTGCAGTACTGGGGAGAGCGTCCATATCTTAGTGTCCGACCAGATCACCAAACCAAAACCAAAGTGCCATGGTGCATGACGAGGTGTGCAGGCGGGGGTTATGCTCCAGGCTAACCCGCATGTCAAACTCACACAAGCAATTCTTTCGTTGAAGCTTCGACGACTACCGTGCGTTGGCTGCCACGGGGTACATCAGTCGTACAGAACGGACTGAAGGTGCTGCGGTCAAGGAGCTTCACGGTCAGGTACCAGCCAATAAAAAGTTCAGGACTAGAGCTGCCTGTCAGCAGTGTAAGCTTGCGATTGCCAACTTCAGTCCCCGATGGGACGGCAAAGTGCTGCTGAGAGGTAGTCCACAGACAAAACCCATAAAACAGGCACGCCTGTGTTTATTGTTAGCTTCAAGCACGACTATGAGCCAATCAGAAGACCTCGGTACCAAGTCAGGGAACATCAGTAGTGGCGGAATGAAAGAACATGAACAATATGGACTTGGGATTCATTTACTTAATTCACAGCTTGAGTGCTTATGTGCGTGCTTCACCAACTGTGAACTGCTGCATGACGTAGTTGTGGGAGATTCGGTTCAACAGCGGGTCCCCAGCGCCGGCTTCGGTTTCTGGTCAACCAGCATCGATGCTTGGCAGAGCCTTGTTCGGAAATTAATAAGCGAACTGGGAGTTCGGTTCTCGGACAGAGCTCGTTAAGATTCGGCCACGAAGTTACTACGAGCATTGTAGCCTCATGCTAATACCTGCGTTCGGTGTATGGTCAATCAATTTCAATTGATATTGATATACTACTCAGTGCCTACTGAGACTTCGTATATTACGCGATCGGCTGAAATATTTCGGTCAAACCTTAGAAGGCGGGGCCGGAAAACTTTACTTCAAGCTCACACGTTAATTTTCGACGAGATTAGAAAAGGCAAGTCAGCAGGCCCTAAAAAATAGCGAAGAACCGCGCCGGTTCCGAAAGATCTCAAACAGTTCAGAAAGCGGTCAGAATGTACACGTAAGTTCAATGACAAACACCGTTTGAAAGTGAATGACCAGGAAAAAGATAATGAGTACATAGGCGACCATTCAGGACCTTAGTTTGGCGAGGGGGGCGCTTACCTGAAGCCGCTGATTGGCGCTCGACAGCTTTGATTGCAGCTGCTCCAGCTCCTGGCGCATCTGCGAGTTCTCCGTGAGGGAGGCCCGCTCAATGGCAGTCAGCCGGGCAACTTGGGAGCGTAAATCAACCTCTGTAGCGTGCAGATTCTGACGCTCGCTGCGCAGCCTTCGCAGTTCCTCCTCCAACCTGATATAAAGGTCAAAAAGGCAATCAAATAACCACAAGCCTCACGAACCATTATGAGCAAAGCAGGAGGCAGTATAGGCACTTTATAAACCCGTGCCATGAAACAATTAATCAAAAGGGTGTAATAAACAGATCCTGATCTCCTGTCTGATAAATAGGTTATTAATTAGGGGCAAGTAGATGAGATGCAAAGTTCAAATTCCTCATCTCCCACCCCCTCGCTAAAATGTTTTTCTGATAGGCGACATCACAGACAAAGCCAGTGGGCCAGTGTCGGAGAGGATGAAAAATTTAAGACGGCATTTGCGTCTACCATGGAAAGAAAATTCCAGTAGCCTGGATCTCAAGATGCGATGATAGCGATACACAAGTAAGATAAGCTAAACCCGGTAATAAAAGAAAACGTAAACCCCGGAAACGACTGACGGATTTTGGAGCTACACGGACAGTAAATAATGAAAACAATACCACCAGGATACAGAGCTTCCGCTACTACTACTACTACTACTACTACTACTACTACTACTACTACTACTACTACTACTACTACGACTACTATTACTACAACTACTACTAAATTTACCAAGTAGAAGTGAAAACTCTCCTCCAAGGGACCAAAAGCCACTGAAAAAGCTCTGAGAAAGGAGTTAAAAAAACTCGGTAAAATGCAACGAATTAGCAGAAAACGGTATGACTGTACTTGTCTACCAGGGAGTGCATGTCGAATCTCACCAAAGCCATGATATTCTGTAGCATGCATCAAAAAAATGTTTTGGGGTAAAGAGATGCGTTAAGCACGGTGTTATCTGCATCGGTCATTGATGAGAAACCACCATGAGCAAGAGTAATGTTAAAAAGAAAAAGAGTATGTGGTACATCCAGTCACAAAAGTGGTAGTCGTGCGCTCGTGACCAACTACAGGCCCGACAGTGCTACTTTAAACTACCATAGCCATGGAGAAGATCGTCAAAAAGAAGCTAATGAGTTATGTGGCAACCTAAAACCTCTTTTCCAACGCGCAATAGGGTTTCGTAATGGAAGATCTTGTGTGAAGAAATTGCGTAGGACACGGGAATGGGTACCGCCACATGACAGGCTATCTTGAGATAAATTCCAGAGGAGAAGGTACCTATTCCCGTGTTACCCGAAATTGCTTTACAGGATGCAAAGCTGGACAAGAGCACTCAATTCAAGACACATCAAACGCTACCTACATCGATTTTAGGAAGACATTCGACAGTGCTCCTCATCAGCGACTTCTGTAAAAGTTAAGAGTAATGGCTATCAGGAGCAAACTCCTTAAACGAATCAAAAATTTACCCAACGTTCTGCATCATGTTGTCTATGTAGAGCAACAACAATCAAGGGGTTCAGTCATAGCAAGTGGAGTTCCACAAAGTTCAGCCCTGGGACCGACTCTCTCTTACTTATTAACGAGTGCATACAAGAATTGGACTGAGTGGATTGGAGAGGGGGAGGTGAGAATGGCGAGCCAGTTCCACCAAGGCTTGCGTGACAGCGCCGAAGGGGGTAATTTCGAACCTTTGGTCCGCTAATTGTTTCAATGGGAGTATTGGAGGCTAACAGAGCAATCGGCGTTAGAGCTGACAAATAAAACATAACTATAAGTCATCGACAGGCAGGCCGCAGTTTTAATGCTGCTGCTCAAGACACATGACACAGGGGTGTGACAGTGAATGAAGGGTGGCTGGCGTAAGCGTCTTAATACGTTGTCGATTTCACTGAAGGATAAAATAAAATGCTTACTAACAATGAAATAACTCGAAAATAGTATTAAAAAAACAGTAGAAGTCAGCAGGGGGTGACCAAAGGAAGAGCATTTAAAACATCCGACCGATTACACAGGACAGAAACTGAAAAAGGATAGTAATAAAGGCCCCGAATTAGAACATAAGTGCACGCATTAGCGAACAGACAGTCCAATCGACGATAAAAAAATTAAAATAAACAGCCTAGAACCATTCGAAAAAATTGCGTTTGGACAAGATTTTTAGCCGGTAGGCGTAAACATTAAATACGGATTCCGGGTCGACCTAAGCTGCATTAAAACTGTCACACCAAGCACGAGATTCCAGTAGACGCATCGTCCTCTTACCTTGGGGTTTGATCTATCCTGGAGACCTTAGAGAAGGAACATAAAAAAGTATACGTGATCGCCGAGCGTTGACCTGAAGCAAACGTCGTAACTGCGTCAGCCCCACTATGACCTGATAGCAGCGGCAGTCCAACTCCCGACGACGGTTTTCTACGGTTTCGTTGCTTCTTCAAATAAGGAGTCAGAGCGACTTGTTTAAACCAAGGTAGGTAAATCCGCTAGTAAACGTTTTATCAACAGGCGCTACTCGGGGTTACTAGCATTGCTATCTGTTGATAGCAGGTCCTAAAGTTGTGTCCCGTGCGTGAAAGAAACTCAGCTAGCGGCAAGAAGGGGTGGGAACTTCCTTTACAGAACATGCCGTTCGAATAGCTAGGTGCTGCAGCGAGGTGATAAGAAGATCAACTATTGCGGTGTAAAAAGAAAATGACAGCGTCCGAGACTTGTTGCTAGACATGATGCAGAAAAAGGAAGATGCAATCATCAAAGTTTGTCACTGATGAGGGGCTGGAGTGGGAATCCAAGACGTCAGGCCAGCAACCATATCCCTTTCTCCTAAACTGTTACCTGGAACACACTTCTTCGCATCTGACGGTAAATATTAGGTTGCTAAACAGGAAGTGGATGAGTGAGGTAAACCGCTTTATGTGCCACAAAGGAGCGATGAAGGCATTGCATTCTTCAGTTACCATGCGACACCCAGTTGAAATTATTACCTTGTGGGAGAAGTTGCCGCAGGGTTGTGAACTTTCTGCCACATCACAATATACTGTACGCATTGTGCTATAAAAGTGTGAAATAAATCCCTTCTGGAAACGGAAAATTGGATTTTGCGTCCAGGAAATTTAAGTGAAGGCAGCTATGAGAAATTACACTATTTTTAAGGAAAAAATGGGACATATTTAGTTTTAAAAACTATGTTTTGCCAATCTGTGGCGATTTATGCCACAAAATCAGTATTACATTTGGTTGACTGTAGTTTGTTTTGCCACACCAAGAATTAGAAGACCTGAACAAATGTATGCTGACTACCCGCGACATGCTGTCACTTTTCTGTGTCACACCAGAACACTAAGCAGTCCGGACAGTTTCCAGCTGCAGTCGACTAAGAACGGATATGGAAATTAGCAACGGAAAGATTTTCACGTGAGACGCTAGCAAGTACTTTCAACAGTAGTAAGGTCACTCCGTGGCACATTAATAATGATGAAACCGTGCCCAAAAATAACCAGGGCGGAACGAAATGGTTCAGAACTAAAAAAGACGACGATTTTATCTGTCATGCACTGAAAAAGTATCATGAAGACCATTAACGGTGGCAATCCACCGATGGTATCGATGGACGTAATTGAGAAAAATGGTGTAGGAATGTAAACTTTACCAGTAAAAGGCCACGATCAAGCCGTTTTTAAATAGAAAACGTATAAGAGGATATTTTTATTTGCTGAGAACTAAATTGATTACAGGCCCTCATTCTGGAAGAGCAGTTACTTCGACGACGAGGTCTTACTTTTAAATAAGCCTGCGAAATCGACCTAAATGGCCATATTTAGAAGAAACTTTCCAAGAGAGCGCGCGCTGGCTGCGCGGCGGCAACTCTCATGAACTGTAAGCGGTTGATGGTTTAGATGACTATCGAATTCGCAGATCCACCAGTCCGGCGGTCGACTACGGATACCGTCAACAGCCAATGGTTTATCAACATTTTGAAAAAAGTCTTCGGTTACAACAACATACATCGACGCCCAATGGATACCCTAATTTTAGACGACAAGGCTCCTGCTAATCGTTCTAAAGATGCATGCATTTGGCAACGCTGGCAACTATTGACAACAGCCAGTCTGTCCGCATGCGACCTCCAATCTATTTCCATTGTTACCAACAGCCAGAACCATGGAAAATGCCTCTACAACTACCAATAAGATAAAGATCAATGTAAAGGAAGCATGATTTTGTGCAAAATAGTCAAATTTAACCAACCACAATGGACAACCTGTATACCTCTATGTCTGACAGACTTTTTGCTGTTTTAAATACAAATGGACAAACAACAAAGTACTAATTTTTGATACTTGTTGCCATTTTTATTAGTTTCCCTTTCCACGCCCCTCCCCCCTTCCATATGTAACAGTATAGATAGCTTTAAGTAAGTGGCATGTAAAAGCCATTCTCCGAAATTCTAGTTTTCAGTGAAAATTAATTAGTTTTGTGTTATTAGATAGTAATTAACACACAAAACTATGTCTTCCTTTAAGGAACCGTCGTTTCTTTACTACTTTAAGACTTTGAGGGACGGATTTTGCGTTACGGGGATTCTCCAATGAAAATCTTGAAATCTCAGGAGTTAGCAAATTTACCGCACTTCTAAAACTAGCCTACATATGCGACACAGATTTTCGCGTTTTCGACATTTCAGCCTTTCCTAATAATTTTTTTTCTAATCAACGAAATAGTATTTGTAATACGACCTTGAGTTTTCATGTAACTGGAGGTTTTCCATTATTAGTTGAGTGTTTTGGTGGAGAATTTCAGACTGATTTCAGATGACCTATTGATTTTACGTTAATTTAGGCATATCTCACAAGTTAAGTCACTGACAGCAGGTTTCACGAGGAAAGACACGAGGACCAGTTGGTGCCGTAAAATTCAGTGTATGAACAGATGTTGAGACGGATGCGGGCATGGGTGCCAATGATAAACAAGCATAGGAAATTGTCGTTCTTACAGGAAATCATAACCTGCAATAAAAAAATTATATTTAATACGACAGTCGAGACAGTCTGGACGTTGAAAAAGCACAAGAGAACATGCCAATGGCATCGTTGCATCGGAGATTTCAATAACTGTACGACAGCCTGCAATGCGTGTCGCACGTTGATTTTTGTACCGAGTAAAACAAGTACCGAAGAACTATGTTGCTAATAAATCAAAACCAGGAATTTTGAAAACAGCGGCGAACTAACCCTGCTGCATATCAACGCTCCACCCTTCACCTGGCGAATCACAATAGCAAAATTAACAGAACTGGTCTATGCAGTTGCAGTGCGTTTAACACAAGCACTTGACACCTAACATGTGCACCATTACGTCACTTGCGAGTCATATCTCTCCAGAATTTCGCTGAGAGATGCGTTGTCAAGTTAATGGAACGTAGGTTAGTTAAAAAAAACTGACTGATTAAAAATAAGCTAGAAATCTGCAAGATGCGGGAATAGGAACACCCTCTCCCTATTCTCGGGGCCCTAAGGTAACTTCCCGGAGGATAAGGGTTAGTGTTAAGAGTCGATAATATTTACCATTCCTAGAATTTTTTAGTAAGACTAACCACGTTGACAGGCAAACCACTCACGGACAACCAGAAACCGCATTCAAAGCGACAAAGCAATCTGACCTAGGTGGGGTTCGCATCTACGACTGAAAGCGTAAGGCTTAAGTTATAACTAACGTTCTAAATACCTGAGCTACGAGGCCTCAACCGATAGCCACCGAGTTTTTGTCACAATTGGGTCAGAGGAATCAAGCCAAGCTGCCAAAAGCCTCCAATAAAAGCGATTAGTGTCACAAAAACAGCATGCGACACGTCGAGGGAGGGGTTGCAAAACCGCCCAGCAGGGCGCCTTGATAACATGACACACCACCACGGACAGGTAGGTACGAGGACGCGCGGCTTAAGATGTAAACCCGATAATTAACGGAACGGGCATAGAAAATAAATAATTTGACCTCATTAGCACTCTAGAAAATCGGGCGGGAATTCAGGTGCAGCAAACGGCTCAGGCAGGGAATCTCAGTCGTATAGAACACTAAGGAGAAGAGAAGAGGAGACGAGGAAAACCGGGGATATGGCCAAGATCCAGGCCCTCAGGCTAAGATAACTCACTTGGAGAGGGATGAATCCTTTTGACGACCGTTCGCGCCGGATTTTGTGGTCGTCGAAGAAGTGACGATGGCAGTGGGGGAGGAAGAGGATGCGGATACCGTCGACGAGTCCGCGGACTGACCGCCACGACTGCTCTTACTGCAGGGGCTTGTACCCTGATGCGACAAAGGGGTGCCTGAGGCGACAGCCTTCTTGTTGGTGTTCGCCGAGCCGGACATCACCGTCATAGCCGCAGAGATGTCCTCATGGCCAGAGAGCGAGGAGTTGGATGAAGCGGTAGGGGAGCCGGCGTCACCCCAGTTGGTGGAGCAGACTGAGGGCGAACAGCCATCGGCGCCCTTCAGAACTATCGAGTCGGCGTCGTTTGCAAAGAAGGCACGATCCGACTAGAAAGGGGGCGGTGACGTACAAGCCAGAAGGACAAAATAGTGTGGCAATGCTTGAGGAAAATTGAAATTAACACAAAATAATAAATGACACCTCGATTATCGCGAAGGGCAAGATACAACACTGCCCCAGGCGGCGAGACCAAACGTGACACAATGATGCCCCAACTTCACACACACTCACTCAGGGGCTCAGGAAGGTAAACAGCTTGTCGAAGCCCGCCACACGACAGTTCGACCATCGTAGTCCGACGATGGCCACCGTATGCTCCATGGGAAAGTAAAGCAGGGACGGTGACTTGCGCGTGATTTAGTTTAAAGTGATAGTAGACTTGCGCTGCATCTACCGCACTCTCTCCTCCTCCCCCACCTGAGCCCGGTGTCAAGACAGAGTCAAGAAGACCGGGGGCGGGAGAGGACGCAGATGGCTGGCACGGCTGGGTCCCCTAAGTCCTAGCCGCCCCTAGGCGTGCCACCACACCTCCATGTTCGGCATTTGTTATGGGAGCGGAACCCGAATAACGCCTGCCGTGGCCCCCGTGTTGGTCCAGCGCATCTACCACGTGGCCCGTTTAGGGGGCAAGCCACCACACACACACACACGCACACACACACACAATCTGGTTCCCATTTCCACAGGTGTCAGGTTCAAGTTAGGGGCCTTGGATCTAACAGAAGTAACAGGTACCATGAGGGAGCTCAAGGGTGAAAACTCTATATTCTAAATAACGTGACCTAAAAGACGCACACAGTATGTGGCGTGTCTCAAGAGATATCGAAATTCCGAAATATGTTTTCGGTCAGAATGATTATGGATTATAAAGCAGCATAATGTCAAGATATTCCAGTCACATCACGATGCTCGCTTTCGAGTGCGCTTCTGTCAGGTCGTATACGAAAATTACACTCGGTCAAAATGACCGATGCCCTTATAAACTCAACTAGATTTTATAGAAAACATCTACACAGATATTCTTCCTGGTAGTCATCTGGAGGCAGATTATGTCCTCTTTAAATGTTACATTCAAAGAAAGGCTACATACTGATTCGTGTTCACGTTGGTGGAGAGTTCCTGTCTGCGTTTAGCCAGGCCAAATGCGGTGCCCTTCCCCATTGAGGTTGTCCCCGCAGCGTCAGTTTCGAGACGAGGTGATAGTCTGTGCAGTATTTAGCACCCTGCTCCGCCCTTTTCACGCGACAGTGATCGAGTCCCTGATGGGCACGGTCCAAAAGTTGCCCGTGATAGGATCGATGGTGCGATTGGGAAGCCGAAAGAGGGTGTTAGGGCTGAGAGGGTAATGCTATGTAGAGACCTTCAGCAGAAGGACTCCTTTGACCGTTCAGCGGCCCACTCCACGATAATTAGGCCCTCCTTCCAAAGTGACGCAATCTGTGCCTTCCCAGGTATAGAATTCATCAAGAGCAATCAATTTTACCGCCCTTGGCACCGACGCGCAGAGATTCGCATAACTCCCCCGAACCCCGGTATGTTAAAGGACTTGGGTTTAGTGGGAAGACGACTAGAACTGGTCTGGGTCGCATATAACATTGTAAGGTTGAGTCGGGAAATTGTGGCTGGCGAATCACTAAGCATCAGTTTGCGCATGCAAGCTAGAGTATGGATAGTTCACTTTCACTGGTGGAATCAGTGTAGGGGAAACTGCCATTGACTACCCTCATTTGGTTTAACTTGCCAGTCAAAACTGTGACCGAGATGCAAGTGCTGTGCAGAGCAGGTTTAGGAAACCGCGGATTAAAACACTATACCATTTGGGGGGCACGCTGAACAACCATCACGTGACCAAGACTTGCAGGGCGACCCCGCCTGGACAGCCCACATACTAGCAGATTCTGCACATTCATCGAATCACACTTCACCCGGACAGTCTGTCCGATACTGGAGGGCAGACCGAGAGTGGGGAGAGCAGAGTAAACTGTTCCGATTGACATACAAAAATAGCTATTAACTGGTCAGTGCAAGCCCGGGAACAAGATAAATATGTAAGCATCCTGTGCAAAATTAACATGGGCCCCAGCTGGAAGAAAGTGACGCATTCATATGATTTTTTTCCATTCAGTAGCAACCGTAACAACCGACGACGACCATACTTATCGAATCACTTGCTTGGTTCAGCAGATGTGCTTTGACAGTTAGTGTTTTGGTGCGTTCGGCAGTGTCCAAAGAGTCAAAAGGTTGACCTAAGAGACAGCTAGTGGATCAAGCTAAAGTGCCTTAACTCTTGTTGCTGGACAGGACGAGTGCATGGAACGGCGCGTACTGTTGTGTCAAGCAGACGTGGAGATCAAAAAGTGTGCGGCGCACCTTGGATGTTGCCGGTCAAGGCACCCGATATCAGCTCTATAAGACTTGAGCCAGATCTGCTAGTGACACCGTCACGCATGGAGATCTGAGCCGCTGGCTGCCTTCATGTGAAAACCTGGTCTGTAGTGCGAGAAACAGATTGTGTGTTGCATGTGTAGGCGTAAACCTGCCGTTCTGTTAATCACTTACGTCCCATCCCCGCATCAGATGGCTGTCCGGCTTTAGCAGTGGCCTCATATCTGAGAGAGGGCAGATGGAGTAAGAGCAGCTTTAGGGACTCCAGTTCCACGGCAGTCAGCACATATTCCTCGCGATAAACAAGCTGACGCACTTGAATCAGTCACGGTGCGCTAAAAGCTGTGACTTGGAGGACTGCCAAACTGATAGTATAAGTCGTCCCACGTCTCGGGAAGGAGATTCAGGCTGCAATTACTCCTTACTGTGGCCTCTATGGCACTCCCACGCAGGTGGGATCCAAGTCTACCCGTTATTGTTTGTGCACCTGGTCCATCGTGCGCGGACCAGGTGTCTGCGGTATGCGTTGACAGGCTGTTTAGCTTTGTCAACCACTGCGCCCGATTCAGCCTATGGTCTTCCTGACTCTGTCATGACACCGAGCGCAGGTGAATGAGGAGGGAGTGTGATGGATGCTGCGCAAGTCTAATATCAATATAAAATAATTCACGCGAAAGTCACCGTCCCAGCACCCAATGTTCCGTGGGGTACACGGTGAGCACCGGCGACAACGGCGGTCGAACTGTCACGTGATATGACAGAATGCGACCCATATAGTGCGCACTTTTTTTCAAATATGACAAATGTGAAGCATTGTAAATTTATCACGTCGAGCTAACACTTGTGGTTTGTAAGACTGCCAGCTGATGGAACAACTCACACCTCTCCCAAACTGCGGAGCAGGCTACAATGACGCATCTTTTTATGTGCCCTTTAAGAGAAGCATCCTCAAGACAACTTACCGAAGTGTGGTAGGTGTGAAACTAGGGCCCAGGTCATGTGTGACACATGTACCAACGTCAATTACTGCGCCACACCCATCCTCAGGACATTGGAACATGGTGAATGCGTAGATAGAGAGAGGGAGATAGGAAACGCGCGGGCTCGGACAGTAGGGGTCCTTAATAATCGCGAGAGGGGGGAACTCGACGCCAAGACGCACGCGGAACTGGCAGGCGAGGTAAAGGAGTAGACTTCTGGTGAGAAAGATACCGCAAGGCACCACTTTGTGAAACAACGAGTCTGGTGCAGCGCAACACGCACACGACAAACATAAAAGGTGCACGACCGACGCGTTAAACGACACTTGTAGGCCGTACACTGTATGCAAATTCTAGCACTGAATGGACAAGAGGCGACTAGATTTGTCAGTGTCAGTAGTTAAACGGTCAGTGGACGGTGCTTGTATGAAACAAAGTTTAAAAATGGTACAAAATGTCAGTGTGTTTGGTGGATATATGCCAATGCAATTTTCGTCGCAGAAATACACCATGTACACGGCTACTGCACTGAACTGTCAGTTGGCACGAACCATAAACGTAACGTGATTCCTAAGACAGAGCCTTGGTAGAAAACAGCATGAGCCTAAAGTGGAGGAACATTGACCAAAATCTAAAATAAACTTTTAAACGAATATGTCTACGTAAGTGGAGTTGCAATACTCGTGGGCATGGAAAAGGACCGTCAATTAAGATTATCACACAGAAGCAATAACTTTTGCTAGATAGGACTAACAAGGAGTTAAGTTTGCAGAGCAGTGTTGAAGGGAATCAAAGACTCCCATACGCTGGCGAAAAAAGTGGGTGTTCACCTAGGGGTATGTTAGAAGTGCTAATTGGTTCAGATTTGGCTAAGAGGTGCGATATGAAGGGAATCGCGAAATCACCCATGCAAAAGCACGCAACAGCTTTCAAGTTAAAAGCATAAAAAGAATGAATTCTTCCTTTCTGGGTGTAACACTTCAACCATGTATCGGTAAGGGTTTCATCACGTTCATCACATACTGCAATTAAAGACAACCGAATCAATTTAGTCTTCCGTACAAACACTATGCGTGATTCGAAGCCTCTGACCAGCGAGAACCGACTAAAATTAATGCTACCAACAAAACTATGCAGTGGCGGGTGTCCCGAGTTCACGCAATAACCACGTAGTATTATGCAGGAGCAGGGGTCTTGAAAAAGACGGAGGAAACTAGGATGGTCATTTCTGGCTTATAAGCTATCTTCAGCCAGCCATATCCAACCTCAGGTTTGCAGGATCTGAGATCCTAACTGAGATTTTTTGGTCATCGAGGGTTATTGGGTAGGGCTGGCCAGAAATGGTCATCCCAGTCTCCCTGGTCTTTATTGGTACTCCTTCTGCAAAACGAACTGTCGGTATGCGACCGACTGTCAGGGCTCGGCAGTTATCCACGAGGCGCAACGGGACGAGTATGTCCAGTAGCCTGATCAGTGAACAACCTTGCACCACCTAGTATTATCCATAAATTGCAACGGAGTACGAAACGCACCCAGTTTGGGAGGTTTGAAGAATTTATTCGCAGAGACTGGAAATTTATTTGTTGAGGCGACGCCGAAAGGCCTCAAATATCCCGTTCAGCGAAGAAGTAACAAAACAGAAAAAAAACTACAAAGTTCAAAGGAACTCCTTATGCGCGTTCAATAAAGACAGCTGTCCGCCCCGTGATGTCTAAGAGGAGGTGAAGTCATCAAGGATTTGCCAGCGCGGGAGAAAACAAGGGGTTCCACAAAGCTACTAACCGAATTAAGGGTGGAATCACAGGCTGCTGCCGGAATGGTCGCGGGGTGCAAGCTACCTCGGCTTGTAGAGGTGGCGGCATCAGACCGAGAGGTCAGACCAGCACCACCACCACCGCCTCCACTTTCACCGGCGGCAGCGGTGACTGCAGCGCCGGATTTGCCGGTGGACAGGTTCTTGCGAGTGGAGCGTTCCTTGCCACCACCGCCGCCGCCGCTGGCAGAGGGTCGCTCCCTCTCGCGGTCGCTGGCGAAGGCGCCAGACTGCAGAAGATTCGTGTGTCCTGCTGCAGATGACGACGGGATGGAAGGCAGAGCAGCAGGGATCACGGATGCGGAGGAGGACGGTAACTCACCATTGGCAAGTTCACCTGTGGGTGAGAAGGCAGTGTCAGTCAGGGTTGAATAGCAAAATAGGGAGATGAGAGAAAGTTTTTAAAATCACACACATACAGAGGACCTGGACGCAACAGGTGGAAAATGATGGGGAGGGACCGGCTTTCGGGGTCAACAGTAATTTACTTGGTAACCTGCACTGACCCCCTCACCCCTCCCCCAGTCTCTCAACTACCGATGAGGTTTAACGTTTTAACTTGGCCACATGAGAAAATATGGACAGACGCTGTGCTGTTTAGCAAGCCAATCCAGCTAATTTTTGCACATATACCGCAACCTCTAAGCTACCACAAAGAGATGGCTAGTATACTCTGCTCAAAGAGATTTTGGTTAAAGACGTCATCCAATTCATTTCACTGGCCATAGAAAGGTTGAGTAACAATGCAAGCACTAGAGCGGTGTTAGGATTCGTCAAAACTGGGACCAAGTTAACGCATAAAAAATATTCGAACATTCGCAAATTTAAATAGGGCCAGGAGTATTCAGAAAGAGCCTGGGTCAGACAAACAAACGGCTTGTTCGAGAGATAAAGAGGAGAGTGAATAGTGACCCTCCAACGGTAAAAAAAAACCCTGGACCTGAAAAAAGATATTAAAGACGCGCTCATCGGAACCACAGCTAGTACGTTATATATGTACTCTATCGATATTAGATTAAAAACACGACAGTTCGATCGTCGGTTCCGAAAAGGTCCATCATGTGCCCCACAGCATGGTGGCACCGGAACGGGGACTTGTGCGTGGATTTGATTACAGCGGTAGTAGACTTGCGATGCATTTACTGCACTCCCTCACATGGGCCCGGTGTTATGACAAAGTCAAGAGTACCAGACGAGGAAGAGGGCACAGGAGGCTGGCGCAGCTGTAGCCGCCCCTAGACGTGCCACCACACCTGATTTGGATTTCACGGAGTTGAAGTGTCATACAGATCACATTAAGGAACCACTGTAGCCTGACTCTAAGTCCACCGGTCAGCCATTCCACACAAACACACACTGGGCTGACTGCGAGGTCTGTTTTCAATCGGCAGTGCCCCCAAACGAGCCGTGCGATAGATGCGGTGGACCAACACGGGGTCAAATCAGGGTACGACAGGCGTTATGACTTTAGATGAGGTCCCATAACAAATGCCGAACAGGGGGGAGGGGGAGCGTGCTCGACATGGGCACGCGTAGGTGCAGACTCATGACGCACCCCGCCTTCCCACTTCGTGGGATATGAGTAACCTGCGCCCAACCCCACCTCCAGTCTTCTTGACTATGTCTTGACACAGGGCACAGGTGGGTAAGGGAAGAGAGAGTGCGCTAGATGCTATGCAAGCCTAATATCACTTAAAACTAATTTGTACACAATTCACCGTCCCTGCACCACCCATCTGTGCAGCATATGCTGGGCATGGTCGGACTACGACAGTCGAATTGACATTCAATCGTCAGTTAGCAAACATAGAAGCCATGGCTCAGGCTTGGAGTATACACGTGTAGTAAAAAAGCCACATAGAGAAGGAGTCGATTAACACCCTTCCCACCTACATGATAGGTGCCGACTACGGGCTTGCATACTGGAATCTTAGGGAGCGGGGGGTCATGTGCGATGTAGGTGCCGGTGAGGAAAAATACGGTGGTGGTATGAGCGGCGGTGTTCTATTGCAAGTTTTTATGGAGGCACAAACGACTTCCCGACTGATTCACTTGGCCACAGCGACAATAATGGTAGACTGACATGGCGAATGAGAAATTCGTATTACTGAGCCCTTGCAAGTAGAGGGAGTCTAGCCCGATCATTAGATGACTGAAAAAAGTAATGCATGCCTTGGGCGTACGGAAGGAGTTGGGAGACCGCGGAGGGCCTTGAGCGAAAGGACACCTCACGTGATCTTGCGGGACGGACAAGCACTACCGAAGGTGGGGTGTAATCGTCAGCAGGTGGGAAAATCACACACACAGTGATACATTAGCGGGCGTTCGCTGTTAATAACAGGAGCAACACCATGACTACTGTAATGCTGGGGGGTGCGATAACGAGAAGAGATGTGTCCAAGACACAGTGCACATAGAGCATACAAAAAACTAGGTAGGGCATTCTATCTCCAGAAAACAAAGGCCACACAGTAACTGACCCACACACGACAGAAACTAAAGTTACGCCCGACGAAGCTTCCCACCTATCTAAAGGTAACTCACTTTACGATTGGCAGAGGGTAAAAGGACAACTCAAAGCATTCAGGTTGACACACTGACAAGGAGTAAGCTGAGGCCGTTAACAGATCAGACTCCTATGCGGGTAGTGGTAGCCGTCACCGCACTTAACATTAACAACTACGAGTTTTGCAGGTTGAAACTGTTTCAGTTGCCATTCTACTAGACTGATAGTGCTATGGGAGGGATAAAGCCACAGATATTAGCGCGAAACTAGCCTTGAGCGGAACCACAGAAAACACGGCGCCAGTTCGTAATGACCATTGGATAGATTAGGTGCCAAGTCAACCGGGATCGTAATACGGTCTTCACAGGTGTAACAAACTTGGGGAGTGGTCGAGCCGATCGAAGGGCTTTGTGTCGGTCTCATTTGTCATACGGATTTCTGATTATGCCTAGGCCGCACACATACACGCGGACGCACGAACAAGTGGTGGAAGTAGCACTGCTTCAACCGAAAAAAAATAGTAGAGATAAACGATGACGACAGTTCGGTCATCGATTTCGACGAGGTTCCCCATACGCTCCACAGCAGGGTAGCGCAGGTACAGTGAATTGCGCGTGAATTAGATTACAATGAAAGTAGACTTGTGCTGCGGCTACCGCACACTTTCCCCCCTCCCCCCGCCTGGGCCCGGTAAGAGTCAAAAAGACCGGAGATGGAAGAGGGCGCAGGTGGCTGGTGCGACGTGAGCCTGCATCTACGTATGCCACTACGACCCCCATGTTCGGCAATTGTTATGGGAGATCAATCCGAATAACGCCTGCCATGCCCTGATTTGGTCCCCATGTTGGTCCAGCGCACCTACCACGCGGCCCGTTTAGGGGGCAAAATAGAGATAAGCACACATATGTACACAAACACGATCTATCGTTACCAACAAGATGCGCTGGTACTGACGCCTGGGGCGGGGTGGGGGGGGGGTGGGGGGTAGGGCAGCAAACGTGCGCAGGACAGCAGAGAAATATACTGTTAGTAGGAGAGTCGCCTGTCTGTTTGAAATAGGCGTTTGACACGGGGATACAATAACTAGTCATCAGACAGGGAGGGTGATCAATAAATTTGAACAGAAAAGACGGGAGAAATCTTCGTTTCTGAAATGGCAACTGTAGGGGTTTTATATGGTCTAACAAAAGACGAGGGGTTAGACCTGTCAAAAATTGTTTCTGATTCCAATTGTACGGCAGGACAAACTTAAAGCTGCCCAAAAAAACTTCATCCACCCATAATACTCAATGAGGAAGACCACTGCGTGGAGGGGTGCAGCACTGACTTGAGTAGACAGGATTAGTCTATAGTGAAGACGGCAACTTTATCGCGTGCTTCCATACCACCCAATATCCAATAGGATGTTGTGGTTGAAGAAGTTAAAAAAAACACTCTTTTAGAGAGCAGACGTCATAATTAATAGTAGGAAGAAGCCTGAGTGGCCCGAGCCTCAGTCCACGGAAAGTGAGTTATCTCCTCGATTGGCAGCTGCTTATCAAGTGCATTGTGGTGGTCCAACAGAGTGCACACATGTTGGGAAGGAAAATAGGCGCTGAAGCAGCATGATGAATGCCATCCCAGGGTCGACTTCTCCCATCGAATCACATACCAGCTACATATCCGGTTCAGACTGACTGGAGGGGATGAGTAATGGTGCAGGTGCTAACATAGACTAAAGCCTTCCCATCTACCTTGTTGAGTTTACGTCAAAAAGAACAGCGCAGTCCGTTTTGAGGTACAGATATACTTATAGTTCATCCGTTGTGATCGATTATGATCATATTCACTAGGCTGAGATACAGGCTGGATGATGAATGAAGTCTTGCAGCAGACAACATTTGCTCTCCTCATAAATGCATGTTCAAATAGGCGATAATGCTGACGATGACGGGTAGGAAAATAGACAAAATAAGCAAGGCACCTAGTTGGAGACAGTGAACGCAACAGGGCTAGAGGCGAATAGTGAAACGGTGGTGTGATGAAAGCGAGAGTCGGGTAAGCGTACGTGGGTCCAAATTTCATATCCGCTACACCGGATGTTTCAACCACTGAAGCCCAAGGCCTTGCAAAGGTAGGCAGAGCGTAATGGTACAGTAGATATCGGGTTTGACTTAGCAGACCCATGTCATGCAGATACGTATATTCAAATGTTCCGAACAATGGTGGTGGCAGGATTGGACTAGGGAGACGGGGGTGGTTGTGCGCAAATGGACTAGGTATCTAGCCAAGATAATTCTAGCACGGAAGGTATGCTCACAATGCACACAACTGTGGCTCGATTGGTCAGCATCTGCGATATTCCCAAGGCATAGTACGGGCACTACTTAGTTGATGTGATGTGGTGGATGCGAGGACGCCCCACAAGAGGGAAGATATATGGAAATATGCGCACACACACTCCTGAAAGCTACTCGAAAGGCCACCTCACTCTCTAGTTGTACCACTGTGCTCCATACTGACATAAAATAAAGAAATTCTTTGGGGAGCTGGAGGGAGAGAGGCCAGCCGTTGGGAACAGGGCAAGGAAAAGGGCAAATAGTTATGAAGTAGCTTTCTTTCTAACCCGACGCTTCACAATGCGTCCGAAGCAAATGGCCGGCAGACAACATGCCCTGCCTGGGAAGGATGCAGGTTGCAGAAAAAGGGATTGCACTCCGCAAATTCGAGCGAAGCATTGAAAGGGGACTTATTTTAATGCACAGAAGCATGTCTCTGGCAACTTTTAAAATCGATCCAGACACGGGTTCGAAAAGTCACACAAGCACACCTAGCTTTCCGATGATCGAAATTTCCTCTAAGGCACGAGTGTGTAGATCCTCTAACCCCCAAACATAACCGTTCTCTGTCCATTATGACAAGCAAATGGAGCAAATACGATTGTTCGCTTTCCCATACTACAGAACATCGCTTTCCTTTTCTTGAAACGTCTCTTCTGTAAGCCCCCCAAGTATCAACATTGTCATACTGCAGATAACTTTGCGCCATAATTGAAGGGAGGGAGGGGTAAGCAGGACCGTTTCCGCCCCCGTTTTTTCCATAGATCGAAAAAGTTACATGCATGGGTACGGTCCTTGTCAACGGTCGGATTGCGTAATGTACGGGTAGGGAAGAGTCCACCACATCTAAATTGGACACAATCCGCCAAGATTTCGAAGAAATTCTCACACCATCAGCATAGCCTTCACTGATGGAGAAAAGAGTGGTTCCAGTTAACTGGAGCCGTTACCGCGGATCGCCGCGAGTGGGAAGACATCATAGGGGAAATATTCAACAGTTTGATGAGGCATGGTCAGATGAGTAGTTTTTAGTAGTATTTGGGCAGTTGTTTTGGGTAGCAGCACTAAATTCCTCCCCCCTCTCACTCCTAAATATATAGGTTCAATAACGCCAATTATGTGTGCGTGGTAATGTGGCGAATAATTAAAAAAATATGGCGCTTGTTGTGGGAAATGTACTTTTTCCGGTCACAGACAGTGAATGTGGACGCGAAAACAGCAATGCTGGTAGATTCTATTTTCAGCTTTACGCGGACCATAAGGGGTGATACCAATTCATATGTTCTCACGGTTTTGTTTAGATCTTGGTCTAACGCGAATCCGACGTCATGACTGTCGGGCTGCGGCAGCGCCAACTTTACGGCTAAGTGGGGGGGGGGGGGGGGGGGAGAGATGCTACCCCTGCGACCATTGGAGCTGAATGTTCACGTTTCGAAGGACAAAACAGACTTGCGTCCTGTACAGAGATTCACAAGTTCTCGCGTTGTCCATCGCCGAAAGTAACGCCAAAGTGGTAAGGCTTACTCATATGGTCTTCGATATAGGAGCACGAGAATAGGAACGCCCCGCCCAAGCAATAAAGGCGGCCCTGTGCATAACTACAGGACGTGTAATTATTCCCGTGTCTAACCCTAACATTAGCTTTAACGTAAACCTAAACTCTAGTCCGACTCCTAACCGTAATCCTAACCTTAACCAAAAACGTAACCCTAACTTACGTGAAGGCTAGCCTTAAATATAACCCTATTTTCCCTGGAATTTGGCGCAAAGACAACAGTTCTCATGTTCTGTTTAGGAAGCTATATACATCATCCCTACCAAAAAATGAGACCCACAGGGCCAGTACCGAGAAAACGGAGGAGACCGCTGCAACACCAATTTACTGACCGACGGACATTTTTGGCGCCTACACTTGCTATGCAGTTTTCAAAAACTTAAAAGTTCACTTGATAGTACTCTACTCGAGGCTCAGACGCGTCGCCCATCCTAGCATGAGTGTTCCGCATGCTTAACTTGGTCCTTAAGTTAGGCGAAGGAGATGCAGGTGACACTCGAAATCTCGGTTGGGTCCGAAAACTGTACGGCAATGGCGACTGGCGAGAATTTGTTGGGGTGAAAAAAACTAAATCTCGTCATAAATTGCCATGGTTTCAGACCTATTCATAGGATAACGACTTGGCAGATCGTAGATCGGTATAACCTCCACACGATTAGCTGACGGCATCCCATCGACCACAGCATCTACTACCGAGCGCCCAAAACACTTCACAGCTAGGCTAACGGAAAGGGTCCATCTTTCCATAAAGAGATCGTGAGTGGTATGAGGATTACATAATGCGGGAACAAGAATACAAGGTAAGGAATTTACCAGCGCCTCAAAACTATGTTCTTGTAACTTTGCCAAGCAAGCCTACTTACACCATGTCGCGTCCGTACAGTCAAACCTCAGAAAAGATCCTAGAAAAGCTTCAAACTTTTAACGTTGTACTCTCGCTTAAATCAAAGCCACTGCCACTAGAGTGATTCAGCAAACCAAAATGAATGCCTACAGCAGCCATTCAAGGAAAAGACGCTTTTGGAGATTATTTTTGGTGAGTGCTTGGGAGATATTCATTTACTATCGTCTGCAGCGTTAGAAACTAGCGGAGCATACAATAATGTTTGCTGCTCACCGATCGCATGCCGTTTCAACAGATAGTGCAGCGGCACAATGGGAACTCTTGGGAGACAAGGCCGTCATAGTAGTCTAGCTACACACTACCAACCCGGCGCGCTACAAGGGAGGGGGTGGGGGTTGGATTGCTTTCAGGGAGGGCTGGCTGTGATATATGCACAGGAATAAACAGTCGTAGATCATACAACTGCAGTTCCTACAGGCGAGGCTGGACACAGCTCTCGCGAGTCGGCTACTCATAAAAAACGTCACAGGTCGCATGGGTTTTACGACACGTCCGGTGTAGCCTGCCAGTTGATGCACCTGCAACTATCTTGTGCAAGTTTAGAATCTTAAAATGGCGTATTTGGGGGGGAGGGGGTGGAGACACCTAATTCCGAACTTTTAGGTCATTCCACCACCAAGCCGATCCATACAAAAGCTGGCTGGTGAAGTACGGGTTTTTAGACAAGAGTACGGATAGGACTTGCAGAGGAATATTAGCGCAGATAGGAGCAGTTTCCGGTAAGGATTCCTTATACGGATCCTAAACAGGACATGAGAACAGGAAACGCCCGCAATACGGTCGGCTTTACGCCAAATTCCGAGGAAATCAGGCCTGGGACAAGCGTTGGGATTAGATTTCGGATTAAGGGTTGGGTTAACGGTAAATTTAGAGCAAGGATTAAGGGTAAGGTTAGGATTAAGGCTACAGGTTAGGACTGACGTTAGGGTTGGACACAGAAATATTTACCCTTCCTGGAACTATGCGCAGGGACACCTTTATTACTTGGGCGAGGCGTGCCTATTCCTGTGTCCTTACCCAGTTTCCCGACGACAATAATAACAACAACTGCTACTACTACTACCACCACCACCATCAACATCATTACCAACAAATGCTCGTGCGCTGAGGGGAAGGCAACTCTACGGAAAGAAATGTGCCCTAAGATTGAGAACAATAAAAACAAGGATCTGAGTGCTCAGTACTTACCTATTCGGTTGTGTGACCTTGCCTCCTCTGGCAGGGCTGATGCAAGTAGATAGAAATATTTCAGGTTCTGAGATTGCACTTGGCGTTGCCTGTGCTGAAAACATCAGAAACAAAAGAGGGCGTGGGTAAAAAAAGGAATATAAAATAACATAAAAGTGGTAGGTGTGTATGCGTGCCGTTGCACTGGACCAAAGCGTCAGCCACACCGTGTTCCACGACATCATAAGCTGAATCTGCGTGAGGCCTTAACTATTACCGTGCACGGAGGTTCAACTGAGGCCAGCATCACACGTCAGCCACGGCGCCGAAACTCATCTTTGGTCGAACGACATGCGGCCGGTGTGCAAGAATGGGGGCACGAGGCTCAAATAGTGGCTTGAGCAGTTGACAAACAAGGTAACTGTAGTGACTCCTTCTTAATGCGACCTTTACAGATCTGAACTGGCACGCGATAGACAACATCTTCAGGTCACGTCAGCCACTGTGCCCAGTTTCGCTCGCTTCCTCTGGAGAAGCCGGTGTCAAGGGGTAATCAGTGCTATCAAGCCAAGGCGAAATTCCTTCGTACGAAGACCAAACCAAACGTGCTATGAAACTAGCGCGAGGAGATAACAGTCTTGACGCAAACAGGTTCAAGTGGAGACCACAGCCGCGTCAGGCTGAGGGCAGCATGGGCGGACCTCACCGCGTGCGACAGTAGAGCTATAATCGAATTAAATTTGTTACTATTTTACGAGCTACAGAAGATGAGGCACGCCACTCACTGCAACCGAACTCACCTCCTCTGGGCTGAATTTGGAAGTTCCACTACACGACAGATCGACCGTCGTAGTCCGACGATGTCCACCGTATGCTCCATGGGAAAGTGAAGCAGGGACGGTGACTTGCGCGTGATTTAGTTTAAAGTGATAGTAGACTTGCGCTGCATCTACCGCACTCTCTCCTCCTCCCCTAACCTGAGCCCGGTGTCAAGACAGTCAAGAAGACCGGAGGCGGGAGAGGAAGCAGGTGGCTGGCGCGGCTGGGTCCCCTAAGTCCTAGCCGCCCCTAGGCGTGCCACCACACCTCCATGTTCGGCATTTCTTAGTGGAGCGCAACCCGAATAACGCATGCCATGCCCTAATGTGGCCCCCGTGTTGGTCCAACGCATCTACCACGTGCCCGTTTAGGGGGCACAAGTTCCACTAACACACGCAACGGGAGAGGAAAAGAAGGAGGCAGGCCCTGTATTCCCATTTCGCACTAACAAAATAGGACGCACATTTGGGATGTCAGGAGTTAAAAAAAACAGGGCTTTAAAGGATGCCTACCGACGGTATAACTAGGCCCTCCACAATATGCGCCACGTTGTGGTGGTTCCTTCCTAATGCAGCCTTTATGACAAGTCTCAATCTGGTGAGATCCAAATGGTTGAAGTCTGGTTTCGTGAGGTGAGGGATTTAGCACCCTAGTGATATATGCAAATATGGAGGCTTCATTCGGGGTCAGTCACGGCGGTCCACATTTACTTCAAGTCGGCCTGACAACTTTTACCCACTGAAACGTGGTAGGTAGGTGGCGAAAAGTGTCCTTCACTATAATATAACGCAACTGCATGTCACCGATACCTCAGCATGCGACGGTGGCAATCACAAAACACGGTGGACGAACTGCCAACAAGGGAGATACATCAGTTAGCCTCTTGGATGAAAACTAATTTCGATGATTTTTGCAAACATAAAAATAACGTAATGCAGTATATAGCCCAAGGTGACATGCCTAAAAAGAACTGCCTATTTGCATAATATATGGCTTTGACACCACCTTTAAGTTTTATACGTTAACTTGGTGAAAAATCGTTTATATGGCCTTCGTGCAAAGTGGCCGCGTAAAAAAAGGATTAATAAATTAGTGACTTTTTGGGACGGCTACTCAAATACTTCAGTGACATGGCAGGCCAATTGCTCAAATAGGTGGTGGTGGGGGGGGGGGTGGCCACAGACAACCACAACGGTGGAATCCCAGCGTTCGGGTAAAGATAACATTTATCAGTGTCAGCAAATTTGGCAAGAACTCCTCGGAATGTCACCACCTGTCGCTGAAATTCAATGCTTTCCCCCTCCTCACTCACAAGTCGCAGCGACAGATGGCAGTCGGGGGGGGGGAGGAGGGCGTTCTGAAAAGTTTCATCGCTGAGAAATTTTGTCTGAGCTGGAATCCATGCATTCCAAACATCAAATAGGTTACGAGAGCAGAGGTTCGGTTGCAGCGACATGGAAAGAATTATGGATGGGCTTTCAGTGAGCGTGCGTGTGCACGTTAAGTGAGTCGGAAGCCTGTGGATGAGACCACACAGGTTATGCTTCCGAACTGAACTTATAAAAACTAAAACAGTAGGTAATTTTCAAATACTATCGAGGCACTCGCCTACATAATGGTAATGAGATATGAATTATTTAACTGTTGTTTGTTGATTTTGCTTAGATATAACCCTCGAAAACCCAGTGGCGTATATATTACGACAGTAACAGCTGCAAAGAACATCTAAGTTACAACAAATGAAAGGCTTACTATAAACAAGGAGGACTCAATGATCTTTGAAAAGCGTTTCTTGGGATTGCAACGTACGCGTTGTCCGGCTTCAAAGCGAACAGACGTACACTTAGTTTCTGCTTCTACCGTATCCTCGAACCTTCAGGTTTAGAGTTCGACAAAGCCTGTTACTGGGTGGGTCCTGAAAGATGCAGCCAGTTTCTGTGTCTAATGGATGGCGGGTAGTAGAACAGCCCTTTAAGGGAACTATCTTTAGCGCAAAAGCCAGCCATAGCGCTATAGATCAAGAGGCAGAAAAACAGGACGCGACACATCGATGAAGTTCGAGTGTCGCTGCGACTGCGAAATCGCACGCTGTCCGTTCTAGCGTGTCTCGTTAACTTATTTGCATCGTTTTACTCCCGATGATGAGTCTCCGCGGTGCTGTCATGCGACACTTTAGATGAAAATCACATCACTAAATGAAAAAATATTTTCCTTAGAAAGGGACAAACTTTCAAAGAAATGCGGGAGGACAGCTTGGAGGCTATAAAACCGACTTCCTTCAGAACAAGCCTCCTTCACCATCACCGTTTAATTACGCGACGAACCTCGCAATCAGAGGCCGTTTTGGTTCTTACGGTGGTAATCTTGAGTATGTCCAGAAGTTGCGTGCAAGCGAATTCCTTAGCAAGCACGCACTGTTTACTCTTTCGCATTAGAGGAAGCAAATACACACGAGCAAGCTAACACGGACGCGATCGCCAAGAGCGTCACACTCAAAAAATACCCTCTTGGAAGCTCATAAGCCATGGGGAAATGCTAAAACAGTGGCGTGAAAATTCGGACATATGGAGTAATCGGGTGTGGGGCTTCGTTAGATGGCGCCAAGGCCTTGACAATAAATGCGAGATGAATAGGTGGGTCGGGGTTGGAAGCAATCAGATGACTAGATCCTATGCAGCGCCGAGCCAAGCATAAAATTATGCTGGAGGCGATTTCCCTACGATAGCTGATGACGCATCTAGATGGCCAACCGAAGACGCGGATAGATGCAGTGTTCACGTGGATACCGCGGCAGCTAGCGTGCAGGTTGGAAAGTGATACTAAGTGTTGCAAATCACGCAGCTGATCAGAGTGGTAGACTTAACGAAGGTCACAAGTGGAGGCACTGAATGACGTGTAACACGATGCAGGCTGGGGTGTAGGTACATATACGATGCAATGCACGCCTTTCGTCTGCTGTTGGAGAGTCGCGCTCCTTCTCCTCCTTCCCCAACCTGCTGCCCTGATCTGTGCAGAAGAAAGAGGGTGGGGGAAATGCGGCAGGGACAAATCTGTAGAAACGGAGTGGCGACTGCATAATTTATGAGAAATCGGGTGAAGGGCAGTTGCTTTTGTACCGAGTGGGATTACTAGGTTAGCTAGCCGCCGCGGAAGCTGGCAAAGCAGACAGGAAAAGCGAATAAATTGGTAACTCCAATTGAATTTCAATAGGAGGCTGCTGAAGTAGGAGGAAGAGGGGAAGGGACACCACCCGGAAACGGTGTATGGAATTGAACACTTAGTTGTGCACGTAGAATTAGCCATTAACAGGGTATACTCTTCTTAATAAAAATAAGTACAAACAGAGAGAGAGAGAGCTACGCTTTATTTTGAAAGTAAAATTCCAAAAATTTCAGCAAAAAAGGTCCTCCATTCACCGCGAAGAATTATCCTTGAATGCGTCTCAAAATATTGATCAATTTAGACTTCCTTCAAAATGGTGCCAGCGTCGTGCGCTGATGACCTCATTTTTGTTGTTCGAATAAACAAATAGGGTTAAAATACAGTATAGAATGGGTGAATTAGGCCAATCGACGTACATATAAGAGGATTCACATGCGAATAGAGAGCAGAAAAGATGGCGGCTCAATTTCAAAAGCCCGCGCCAAGTAGTAGCTGGGGTAAGTAATGCTAATTTGGCAGCTACACACGGTTCGATGGAAGATGCATCCTATGAACCGACAAATCACACGTCCGGCTCTTAAATACAACCTGAACTGGGAATAGGGCGAAGTTCTTTTGCACGTGCACAAACGACCGGCAGGTGAAAGCACTACAAGTATTTTGCCGGAGTGTACCGTATGTGTAACACAGGTCCTATCCATTCTCGTTCAATAATTTCAGAAGAAATCATAAAGCGCCATTTGTGAACTGAAGGCTGGAACTACAGTAGATCTTATGAAATATCAACCGAAATGCTGAATTGCGTTTTTTATTCGACGAAATTACTTACGTAGGGTTATAATATTGATTACCGTACAGCCTAATCTCGAGATAATTTTTGTCTGAGCAGTATGCCGGCCTTTGAACGAACTTCTTTCTGATAACCTGCAAAAAGCATTCTGTCAAACATGACTAATTAAGAAGTAGGTCTATGTCCACTTGATTTGCAGTGCCCTTATAAATTCAAACATAGTTATAGAAAACCTGCAAAGAAATATTCTTTCCTGTACTCAATTGGTACCAAATTACACTCTTCAAATTTTATACTTGAAGAAAAGCTATCTTTTGATTTAAAAAACCTTTTCTGCAACGGTCTCTGATGATTGATTCGAGAGGGAATCCCAAACGCCAGGTTAAAAAACTTCCTAATTTGCAGAATAATTGAAAACCCAGCGGTCGGTGCAGTTGCATTCAAGCTTTCCAAACGATGTGCTGTCTACATTCTGTTGACGGAAAATCACACATTTCTTTACGCTATGAGGAAGAGGTCACATAGCGCTCATGAAATGTTGCATTGGATGTGGATTATGTTATGTACTTCATAGACAAGATTAATAAATTCACGAATATTATGTATTATGAATGAAAATTTGAAAGAAACTCTTTGAAAAGCCGGCATTCTGTGGTAACTGAAACATACGAAGACTAGGCTGCATGATAATCAATACTAAAATACTACTTAAATAATCTATTCGAATAGAAAACACAGTTCAACCTTTGGGTTGAGACTGCATGAGATAGGGAAGCTACTGCACACGTGCAGAACGCCGGGGAACCCAGTAGTGAGCTTAACCACTCGTAGTGGTGTCACACGGTGCGGGAAACACCGATGATGAGAGGCAGCTGGGGCGATTTTCCAGGAGTACAAAATGCGCTAGGTACTGTTAGATTTGCTAGTAGTTAGTTCACTTGCCACAGTGGGCATTGACCATCGTCATCGCCTCCTCGAGACAGTAGTGATGATCTTCGTCGCTTGCGGTAGATGAACCTTACCATGCCACCTAACTTGACGGTGTTCAACTGGAATGTTTGCGTAAGAATACGCAGTCAACGTAAAAAGTAATGTCCTGGTCTTACGTCATGATTTTCCAACGAGTTATGATGACAGTGCAAAGCAGCAGTGGTCAAACCGTTTTGACATTGAAGCTGCGCTCAACTGGTAAGTTAATAAGAGTCGGGCGACAGTGAGCCAAACGAAGGGGGAAGAGGAATGGCATCATTCGTTGTAATTGTGTTCGCGAAATCGATGTGATTTCAAAAACGTCTCAGTAAAGGAATGAATCTGAAACGGCGCGCCACAAATGCAGTTTGGGTTTATGCCGGATATGCGAAGGTGCAGCTCACCAGTTTTAATCGGATCAGAACCTTCAGACAGTCTAACTTAGTTCGTATGTATCACAGTTAAAACACTGGCCTGAAGAAGCCAATCGTCAGTCAAGCAGGCAGCCGTCACCACACAACAGGTCAATCTTCACACTTGCGCTGAGATTGGAGTAGTCTGGAGTACTTGCGCTGAAGGCCAACTGACGATACCTATCAGCAAGAATTCGTGGGGCAAACCTCTCATAGAATATCGATGGTCGCCACTCCCATTGCATACGATATACGGAGGAATAACAGTGTTTCCTAACAAATTAACTACGCAACAAGCCAGTAAAAAAAACTTTCACGGACTCGTCGTTTCAATGCTGGTCGATAAAAGCTTACCCATTAGGGCGTCTACTAATGCGTTTTTTCGCAGCTTCCGATCGGAATTTACTTGAATGGGAACACTTTCCTTTTGTTTTAAAGAAAGGCAGGCGTTAGACGGTATCACACTTTCAGTACTGCTTCGTGGTGGTGGTGGTTAATCGAAGCGTGCGTATGAACACACTCAGGCTTCAATTTGGTGAGCAGGGGAGGAAGGGGCAGACGGAGGGTGGATGGCTGGAAGCCGCTCATAGTGCCGGCTCACTGGTATGTGGATGTGTGTGAGAATCTGGCTCACTCAGTTTGCCCGTCGTATTCCGACGATGTTTCACACATGCTCCACAGAAGGGTGGTGCAGGGACGGTGACTTGCGCGTGGATTAGTTTTAAGTGATAGTAGACTTGTACTGCATCTAGCGTACTCTCTCTTCCCTTACCCGCCTTTGCCAGGTGTCAAGACATTGTCAAGAAGACTGAAGGAGGGGTCGGGTGCATATGAATCATACCCCGTGATAGCCATACAATGACAATGGTGCGGCATGAGCCTGCGCCTATGCATGTCTATATGGGGCACGCGCACCCCCCATGTTCGGCATTTGTTATGGGGCCTCATCCCAGTTAATAATAACGCATGCCACACCCTGATTTGCCCCACGTGCCAGTGATAGTTGCAAGTAAATATGCCGCAAAGTGATTAGACACCAAAACAGCAAGCTCGCGCAGGCCGTATGCCCAAACAGCTGACTGTGGATGATCGTGAAGCCGATTTTACACCGCAGTAAGTGCCACTCATTAGCATTAGCGTCGTGCCTGCCAGCAGACCCATCCAAGCGCCTAGGGTGTTGTAAAACACCGCAAGTGTTTAAACCCCAAAAAAATATATTTTAAGGAAGGGAGATATCAGCCAAGCGAGAATATGTCAGGAAAGGTGACCAAAATGGGGTGGCAAGGGAGGACTAATAGGCAACGCTCTACAACCTGATTCGTCCTTGGGGGAAGACTAGAGATGAGCGACAGATTCCGCGGGCATGAAGAGTTCAGATGTAGGCCATCACGAGGTCCCATCTTCGGAAGGGAGCTCCAGTTTCGGTTATTCAAACAAACGTCAAGTCGGGGCAGTTGTCATTAGAGGTGCACACGCTTTTGTTGGCTACTGGACTCACACATGAAGACGCGTTAGTAGCGGGTTTACCAGTCAACACGGGGAAGCCACCAAAGCGGATGAGCGCACATTGGGGTTTCCCTGTTTCAAGGCAGCGCACAAATACGGTTGAATCTAGCGTTCCATTTTATACTGTTTGAGTGCGTGCGTGGTTGCGGTCACCTCGGCTAGTCATGATCAGGAGATGGTTTAGGGGGAGAAGGGAGGGGGTTCGGATAGCAAAAGGCGTGAACGTGAGCTGTTTGCCCGATATTGGCGTAAAAGATATGATACGAAGAAAACAGACATAACCGGTTGAAGGTTAACACTGATCAATCCGAGGCCGCAGCTTTTCATGTCGCAAAGATATGGCATGTCTGGTCTGGAACTCAAAATTTCAACCTCATGATAGAAGGCAAAATTTATAAACCACTCGGTCACTGTGAGGACTGCGTTGAAGCAGGATTCCAACAGTGTAATGTAATGCGCCCATCATACCTCAAAATTAGAAGGAATAGGGAGACGCCCGACACCTCTGCTGTTCGGGTGAGGAGCCACACGTACAAATCTCGCCAACAGGACAGTGGAGAATGATGTCAATAGGTTGAGAGAGAGAGAGAGAGAGGGGAAAACGAGCCCTGACCCGACCGCGGGGAAATAGTAAGGTCCGGGACGCATAAGTCATAGAGACGAGTCGCGTGATAGGCTATCAGCCGCGTAATTACGCTGGCGTGCGGTCACAGGTTTAAACCAGAGGCATCGGTCGACGATTCTTTACGCCTATGCTATGTATCCCACGTCTACTTCGGCAAAGATTAGTCCCGATACACTCACCACTAAGAATGGTTTGCACGAAACTGAACCGGAAGAAACCACAGCGAGGAAGCTGCTCTTAACAAACCGGAAATAACAGGGCACACATGTATGACTTGAGAAATAGTGAAAAAGGACCTTTTTCAGGCCTGGGTCAAATTCAAATGGTTCAACTTTCAGCCACGCACGCGCACACGAGCCGTGATACATTTACTGACGGAATAAGCTCAGACAAAATGCTTTAGCATTAAACATTAGGCTTTTGGTGATGGGAGAAAGTGCAGGTAGCAACCAAACCTAGGGGACGGGACGGCGCTTAGAGCTTCGATCTGATTGATTCAGACAGCAGAAATATGAAGTACAGAGGGTGTGCGGATTACCAAAGTTCATGATTATTCAACCACATATTGTGACAAAGTCAAGTTTTACACGGGTAAATGTACAAAAGGCAAAATCTAAACAACAGAAGGAGAATCAAAAAAAACTATGCAAAAACAAACTTACTAAGCGAAACTGATGCGAGAGCAGGCTCTTCAAACCAAACCCCAATGTGACGACTGGGTATCCAATGCTGAAATCAGAAGGAGCATACAGAGATTTAATAGAGAGTTCTTAGATTAAAAACTAAACGGAAGCCATTCACAGGTCTTCAGCGAACAATAGACGAAAGAATAAAAAAATACGAACACGCTGTGGTCGAGATGGAGCCAAATCACCCGGAAGGCGAAGTGTCTTGCGGGTGATGCAAACGATGGAGGGGAAATTTTCCAAGAGATCGGTCACATTTTCTAGTCCCGCTTCAATTATGTTCTTGCGGCAAAAAAGTCAACACGTTTGAAGACGGAGTTTGGCGTACTGACCGGTAGAGTGCTTCGTCCTATGCGTACCACATACGTCTAATTGAACTAAAGAAACTAACTAGACTTCACGTGGACAACGATACGACTTGAAGCTACTGCGTCAACTAAGCTTGGGGACGATAATTCGTCCGAAGAGGAGCGGCCAACTCCGAGGACAGTATGACTATCGTCAGCCTTCATAAAGTAAAAAAGGCCAGCACAAAAATAACTGCACTGTTTCCACCCCGTACTCCACGTGTGAATGTAAATACGACTGGAGATGAGCGTTGGGAAGGCGGCCGAAAAGGCATTTGTTCCAGTCTTACACCTATGAGAGAATGTGTTAGATTTTGAGAGGACAAAATATTTAAACAGTAATGTTGTCATAGCGGATAGAGACGATCACGATGACGTCCCGTATAGTGCCACTCTACGTGCTACGACATACACCAGCGGATTTAACGCGAGTAACGTACAATCTCCTACAATGAAGATGGCTAAAAACGCGAGTTAATGTGTCGAATCGATTACTGGACTTGCTTTCTCGTTGCCTACATTGAAACGGAGGCATCGAATCTAGGATGACAGCCGTGACTACATAGGATACACGGGACGATTCCCGAAATGTTGGGGCATTGAGTGCGGACTGCCTCACTTAGGAAGAAGTCAACACTTTGTTGTGGCATAAACGTGCTGGTTCCTCACACCGACAGAGCCGAACCCGACTTAGGTATTAGCCAGTTGTCGGCAGCAGCATCCGCCATAGGTCTGATACAATGCAACTCATTCTACGGTCAAGCGAAAACTGCAGTTGGTCTGTTGCGAATGACAAGGGACACCAACACAGGATTCACCTCTCCGTGTCTCAAACCACACACGACCCTTCGACCGTCGTACTCCGACGATGTCCACCGCATGCTTCACAGAAGGGTGGTGTAGGGACGGTGACTTGTGCGCAAAGTAGTTTTGAGTGATAGTGGACTTTCGTTGCATCTACCGCACGCTCTCTTCCCTTACGCGCTTGTGCTAGGTGTCAAAAATTATCAAGAAGATCGGAAGCGGGGTTGGGCGCAGGTGAATCATAACCCACCATAGCCATAAATGACAACAGTGGGTGGTGCGGGCTGAGCCGGCACCTACGCGTGCCCATGCTGGACACGCGCACCCCATGTTCGGCATTTGTTATGGAACCTCATCCTAAATAACGCCTGCCCTACCTTGATTTGGCCCCCGTGTTGGTCCAGCGCATCTACCTAGCGGCCAGTTTTGGGGGGCAAACACATACACACAATGTTCTTATGACAATACAAAGTCAAGATGACTAGAGGCGGGTTGGACACAGTGATCGACATAACTAACTCCACGGTCATGCATGGGATACACGAGCCGGTTGGAAATCACAGCTTCTGGTGTATACTGATCGGTTAAAAGCGCACCAGGCTTAATATAACGAGGTAAGTGGCCTCATGATCAGCTTTACTCTCTTTTCCCTCTCATACCATATATTCGTTACAAGTCCGAGTCCAGCCAGCCCGAGTGAAGACTAGATACCGTTGACGAGATTGCGTAAAGACACAGTCTAACCTATGTCACACACTCTCGGTTAATGTGCTGGTCTAATGCGCAGACGTATACCTCTTGCTTCTGTCTAACACAACTACAAAACACCCTTTTGAGGAAGGAGAGCAAAATAACGGTGGGTGGGCAGGTTTTCATCGTAAACGCGATCTGACTGGCAGTTACCTTAGTAGAGACGGTGCGTACACTTCGCAAGATCACAACATGTGGAATAGGTGCTGTTAGCGAACTCTGACTCATCCAAGAGACAGGGAGCATACATAGAGAAGTAGAGGCTTTGAAAAAACTGCAGCTGGCGGTCTTCAGTCAGCGGTAATTCAACCAGTGAGGAAGAGGGACTGTTGTTTTGAAAACAATAGCAAGCGTGTGCTCTCAAAAAAACTGCTCAAACTACGCACGTGTTGTAGACCTAAACTAATTAGCCAAGACATTTCTACATCGTACAGATCATGCAGTCTTCTCGAGTCACAACTTTTGGTGCAAATATAACGCCTTGCTTTATGCAATGAAACACCTGACTGTTTCTGTAGAAAGAGCACGAGGGTCTAAAGCAGGAATTTCAGAGGATTGAGACGGTTTCCAACACTGTTTAGGTATTCACAGGCGCACACACACACTACCAGGCAGCGGAATGACCGAGTCCCGAGAAAACAAAATACCGAAGCAATCATTTGGATTGGAACTAAAAGCAAATACTGATAACACTTACTCTAGTGTGACTTAAAATCGCTTAAATTCACGCGATATGATATTGATATCAGATTGCAAAATATGTGGATGTGAACAGTAGGGCGCAGAAAGGTAGGCTTTTGTGCCACACAAACACAGCACTCAGGGCAAAGAAACAAAACACCTGCGTGGTTGGTAACTTTGTATAATGCAGGCAGAAGATTCGATGTACGACAGACGGGCGATAAGAAGCGGGGGAGAGTACGCAAATCAAACGACCATCAAAAACAGTAAAACAGAATAGCCGCGATAGTGTGACTGACGAAATAAACGACTCGGTCAATTCAGGAAGACGAAAGTAGTGGCCCGACTGATTGAAGTACAACGCTAGTGTAAACGTTAGCAGATAAAGGGAGGGACAGGCCAGGGTTGGTCAGGATGCAGTTGACCTAAGGCTGCATTCACGACGCAGCAGGGAAAATATGGCTACGTCGTGAAAAATAAGGCCAGGGAAAGGGAGGAGGCGGATAAAACTGTCACAAACACACACGCACGTTAGTTCGACCGTCGTAATCCGACGATATCCACCCTATCCTACAAGAAGGGTGTTACAGGGACGGTGACATGTGCGCAAATTAGTTTTAAGTGTTAGTAGACTTGCACTGCATTTACCGCACTATCTCTTCCCTTACCCGCCCTTGCCAGCTGTCAAGACGACCGAAGGCGGGGTCGCGCGCAGATGAAGAATTCTCCTTAAAGTGGGAGAGCGGAGTGCGACATGAGCCTGCACCTACGTGTTACCATGTTGGCCACACACACACCCCCATGTTCGGCATTTGTTATGGGACTGCATCCCCGATAACACCTGCCATACCCTGATTTGGCCCCCGTGTTGGTCCAGCGCATCTACCACGCGGCCCATTTAGAGGGACACAACACACACACACAGGTCAGTTCGACCGATGCCCACCGTATGTGCTGCAGAGACGGTGACTCACGCTGGACTATAGTGAGAATAAACTTGTGATGCATCTACCTCACTCTCTGTTACACTCCCCACTTGAACCCAGTGTCAAGAAGACCGGAGATGGGAGAGGGCTCAGGCTCACGCACTGTGGTACAACACCATACAAGAACAACACAACACAATAGAGAGACAGCTCGGATCGCAACTGAGTGGGAGTGCCATAAAGGCCACATTAAGGAGCCATTTCAGCCTGACGCTCAGTCCGCCAGTCAGCCACTTTATACAAAATACACACTAGATTGACCACGCGATCCGAGTTATCCCGTCAGTTTACAACCCTCCAAGCCACGGCTTTTAGCGCATCGTGATAGTTTCAAGCGCGTCAGATTGTTTATAGTGAGGAAAATGCGCTGAGCCGTCGACCTCACTCTCTCCCCCACCCCCACAATCAGACCACCGTCCGAGCAAACACAGACACACACGTCAGTTCGACCGTCGTAGTCCGATGTCCACTGTATGCTCCACAGAAGGGGCCAAATCAGGGTGCGGCAGGCTTTATTATTCTGGGATGAGGTCCCATAACAAATGTCGAACATGGGGGGCGTGCGTGGCCAATATACACGCGTGCGCGCACTTAGGCACGCCGGTCGCTGCCACGAGAGCGGGCACGCGCGTAATATTGCCGAGAGGGTGATGCGTACACACGCACACGCATGCACGTGCGGTAAGCGATCGATAGGGCTTGCGGACAGTGGCGATCATCGCGCTGCTGCCGGATGGTGTCCTGGTCGTCAGACCAAGGCGGTCGGGAGGACGAGACAGGCGCTCCCGCGTGCACACGTGTCCATACCGAAGCAGAGAGGTATGGCGTTCGAGAGAGAGAGAGTGTGTGCGTGTATGTGCGTGTGAGAGAGAGAGCGAGAGAGAGAGAGAGAGAGAGAGAGAGAGGGAGGGAGGGAGAAGACAACAAACACGCGTGCAAGCGCGCACCGTTTAGCAGGGCGTCCGTTCGTCGTTCACCAACAAATTGGGAGTGACTTTCTCCGTCACCCCCCGCGGTTCACTTTGTTATTATAACCCTTGTCAAAACTAATTGTGGGTTTAGTACAAAGTTAATATAGCCTTGACTTCCGCCTCTGCCTCCTCCTCCTTTCCTGTCTACCCCTCCTGCCTCCACAACAGTGTCTGATTGCCACGGTGAGTGTCAGGTCTCACTCGTCGTGAGGAGTTGTGGCGACTTAGGCGGAGTAAAAGGAGTCAGTGAAAGTGGGCAGCATGCGAACACGGGAACCCTCATACAGTGAGTCGGGCGCTGGGATATGAGCGGAAGCCGCGGGGAACAGTGGACCCCAGTCCTTCCGTTCTACCCGGTCACCAAACAATGAGTGGAAATGTCCCCATGAGAACCGAGTGTCCCAAAAGTGCAATAATATTCTAAAAGTAGCATGTGAGCGACGTTGGCCGGCCTATCTTGATTGCAGAACGGCAATTCGCATTTGCGTTTCGACTTTGAGTAGAACTGTGACTGGCTGATAAAGCCAATAAGCTAGAAACGACTATCCTGGTCTTCCTTCTCTTTATCGGTAGCACGCCGACTACTTCAGGGTAAATTGTGCAAGTTAATTCAGAAATTCGGGGGTAAAAAGCCAGCACCACGATACAAAGTGACCTTACGTTGCCACTTCTATTAAGTCGTATCGTGGTGAATATACCCGAGAGGGCCTCATGTAGTCTACAAGATATCAAGGATAAACTCCTCTTTTGAGGTAAAAGGCAATTTTAGCTTAATCTGTTTAACTATGCTGCCCGATAACCTCCCGAATTCGGTCCATATCTGAGAGGTATTATGCAAATAGCTAAGGCATCGAGATAATTAAAACACTCGGCCGGGCGTGGAAGTAGGGAGTCTACATTGGTAGTCAGGTGACAGTTCGATTCAAATGACCACAAAAAGACGCTCGTAACCATGAGAATGACGCCGATTTAGATGGGGGCCATATGCTATAATTAGGGGAATCCATGTCTGAGGAAGTGATGGAGGGGAGATTAAGAATTTTAGAGTAGGCTGTGAAGAGGGGAACTCGAAGACTGTCTTTGTACGAACAGATTTCAACTCGGTCTTAACCCCTTCAGTATGCAGAGTGCTCAAAAATTGACTTTGCAAGACTGACCTATGACAGTTTGCTCGTCGTTCTTGACAACGATGCTCTTCTACGACGGAGATAACGGGCCCAAAAGTTTAATTACCTCGAGCTAGGCTCGTACCGCGGACCAACTCCAATCTCCGTTCCATTGGCAGATCAGTTCGACCGTTAAGGACCGTCACCGCCGTTCCAGAGAGGTCGCAGTGGCGGCTTGCACGCGTGGCTGCACCTACCATACCTTAGCTTTCCGCATTCACTACCATTTTTCGATGAGAAGAAACAGTTACGATGACCAACTATTGGTTTGCGCGTAGTGGAAAACACGGTGAAAAAAGGATACATGTGAGACACACCTCGGTCAGTCGTTATACCAGACTCAAATATATCTTATCTCACACGGATGAGAGCTGGCATAAGGTTCCAGTTTCGCAACACGCCAGCGATACGGCAAAACAGCAGGTGAAAAAGGTGTGGGGGGGGGAAGGGGGTTGGGCGACGTGACTGAACGGCTAAACTTTTATACAGTTGGAGCCATTTGAACTCGCTGCTGGTCGGCTTACCACATCCAGATCCACTGGTACTCGAAATGAAATACCAACCTAGCGGCCCAAGAAGGGGTGTTGACGCTGCCTCTCAGTTGAAGGTAAATGAAGTCAAATACTAACGGTCTCGTCTCGGACTGTCCAATAGCATTGAACGTTCGGTGGAACTTTATTAAAGTCTAAATACAGATGCGTTCAAGTGAAGATTTATGGGAGCGAAGAGGATACTGATAGACACCCTAAATGCCCTATAAGATGGTTCGACCGGACTGCACGATGAAGTTGAAGTGGAGGTTGTGTAATACTGGTGCACAATGACCTCGCTTGAAAATTGACCACATTTCAGGAACATATCGCCAGCCATCCGAGCTTAACGATTTTACAAAATATTATGACAAATGCTTAAACGCCTTATCGCGCCTCCTTCCGTAAAAAAAGGTGGAAGCACAATAGGCGGACTCACTGAGAACATTGCAAGCAAGGGCAACTGTCTTATGGGAACCGTGGTAAAAGGAGTTGTTAAAGTAGGACAGAACGAGGAAGTAGAAAACCTGGGAAAAGCATACGAACAAGATATGGGTAAGTACAGCTTAATTACGAACTGTAAAAAAGGTTAATTCGGACCCGCGGAATTTAAGGGAAACAGAAAAGCTATGCTGTGTGCGAAGGGCAACGGGAATCGGCCTCCTGGAGCGGTGTAACGGAAAGCAAACCCTGAAACGGCGTCAAACAGGGCTAAATGGGGACGCAGGTGACTGAAGCACGAAAGTTAAACGCGTGAAGGGACAGGTAATTCGGAGCCAATGTTCTCAGTGCTTCCACCGCGAAATCATCCATACCCCCGAGGCAGACTGACTAAAAAGAAATCACCGTGGATAACACACGCGGCACGCGTTAGACGCAGTCGTTACGCAGCGCAGAGACTGCGCTAAATCACATTCCCCAATTGACTTGACCTGTATAGGCGACGTGACATGGGAGGAGAGAGAAGGCAATACCGACTCTCTTAGCCCCCCCCCCGTCCCCTCCCATAAACAACCAAACGCACTTCAAAGTTAGCACAAAGAACTAACATCTGTGACTTGGGAGTGTCCAAGTGACAGGAGGACTATGTCCTACTCAGGACTGATAACCAGGGGCTGCAATAGCTACTAAAGATAGATGTTATGCCAAGTCCCCTCAACAAGAGATTCAAAACTCTTTGAAGATCGGTCTACGAAGAAGTATAGACCAGGGCGGGGGAAAGGCGTAGACACGGCCTAAGTGGGACAGGACTAGTACGATATGTCTTGCTTCCTCCACCTCCTTGACTCCAAACATGCAGCCACACTTTTTCTGACTTCTTGACCTTCCTTGGCACTATAGAACTGTGTCACAATCCTAAAGAATGAGGGACCCCAGAAACCTGATGAGTTATCGTCTCATCAACCCGACGTGCAGAAATTGAGAGGTAATGGAGAGAATTCTTACCGATGGTTTGTGTTTCTGTTGGAGGAAAATCGCCGCCTTATGAAAACAAAATTGCGTACACTACTAGAGGTAATTTATGACTGTTTCCAAAGGAAGCCGCTGCATAGAAGACTTCCCCACAAGATGACTCAAAAGGGCCCCCTCCTGGTTACGTTAACCGAACGTGAAACGATATCGGCACATACTACAGGCAGAGTTTCACATGTGGGTGTCTGAGGTCTCGGTTCTCCGCTCAGGAGTAGGAGGCAACCATCACACGATTGCCAGATATTCAAGTGAGAGACAAAATGGCTGACAGCCCGAAAGATAGTAAAATGGCGTTGTGCTGCAGCGACAGTAGCAGCTATGTGTCATGTTACCTATCGATGAAAGCTACGGCGTAAGCTAACTCTGTGTTGGGCAACAGGCGAGAGAATGGGACCAAACAGATTAAAGAATGGGTCTGCAGTGACCCACACATGTTCACGAAAGCGACCAAGGCATGTTCTATAGGCAGACAATCACGAAGACCGGTTGACGACAGCTCGAAGCCACACGCTTAGGGTTCATATGCGATGTGGATTGTGAGCGCACAGGTCGTCTCGGCTTCGGATGGAAAACCGAGAGGAGTTGGAGTCAGCATAGAAACAAACTGGATGAACAGAACGCTCAAGAATACTTGTCGTCAGGGGCAGCTAGCACTGCGTATGCGCAGGCGTGGATTGACCCGCGTGCACTTGACACAACGAGATCGAGGAAGCACGAGTTACACGCGACGTGAGTGATCGATTTAAGCAAGTGCAAATTCATAGGACGCAGCCGCCCCTCCTCACTCAGCTGACAGGCGTAGCTCGGACAGCACCAGAGGCCACCAATGAGCGAATGCCATCAGCAGACGCGAATGTTTGGGGGAAATAATCGGGTTAAACAAAAATTCGGCATGACTGGTCAAAAAAGATGTGAGCTAAGCATAAACAGCAGGATACTATGTTCCGACCTCGGATTCGAGTTGAGTCAAGTCAAGTTTAGTCAAGTTTATTAAGGGAAAGATAGGCAAACGCCTTTGAACTCCCTTGAGCTGACATCCACCAGGCTACTTGAGACAGTAAGGTACAATCTGAGCCCAGTTAACGTTGAGGCTGCGGTTCTATGCGCCATGCAAATCACTGAAATGTGATGAGTCCTCACTGGCGAATGGAAGGTTTACTGTACAGGTGACCACTCCATGAGAAGCTCAGTTCAAACAATTTTTTCATTTAAATTTCAACGTAATCTAAAAAGCGGGTCGGGACAGAGCAGCGCTATGTAGGGGCTGGGCGTGAAGCAGTACGGCGCCTTAGCCCTCGAACCGTGACCGCCGACATAGTCAAACCCAATATCCGGTTACTTTGCCCCCGTTAAATTGATTAAGGGCGCGGAAGAAGTGTTCTTGCAAACGTTCTTCTGCGTATCTTCGAGGATGCGGTCGCGGACGAGACTAGTGTCACAGTTTGGAAGTATACAAAATACTCGTGACTTAGAGGGACCTCAGGGACCGAAGTGGGATTAGATTAACATAAATGGCTTACCACGGCAGTTAACCACCTGTCCGCCTACATCACTCTTCAAAGGTTCATTGCACCGTCAGAAAATCGGCTAATAATTCAGAGCTAGTCAATTGGCACATTCCTACGCATGATGTGGGGCTAGAACTGAAGCTGGAAAAGGCCGGACTGGACATATCCGGCTTGTTTACAATAGAGGAAGTGAAAAACATTTTGTTTCTAGCACAAAGTAATTGCAGCAGAATTTATTGGCAACACAAAAGTTTGCGTCAGTTTTTTTCAGCAGTTGCCTGACGCTTCGCAGCACGAATATCGGTCGATAGGTACGCAAAAAGCTGACTTTGTCCATAAAATCAGGCGTTGGACACGAAACTGGGTAAAACCCATAGTATAGGTGGCCTTGTGCTAAATTAAAGGAGGGCACCTATTCCCGTATCCAAATCCTAACCTCTCTCTATCTCTTAGAATTTAGCGCTAGGCCACTTGTAATAAGGGGATCCCTATTTTCATTTCCTGTCAAAGACGGAAAACATCTCACGAAGCCTGTAGCACCCCTTTTGGTACAAATGGTATTCTGACGATAGTATCGGTTGTTCTAGGAATCCACACAGGAATGCATTCGTAATGACAGTACAGAAAAATTCTCGAGCCCGAATCGTAAACATCCTGAAAACAACTTTTCACCTCAATGCCTTCCACGCAACCACCTCCAAATGAATCATGACAGGAAAACGAGAGAGAAAGAGAGAGATGAGAGAGGGGAAAAGGTGGGCGATGAAGGATCAATAACATAGTGGCCCGTGTCTCATCAAAATTACGCCGGAGACTTAACTGCATCAACATGACACTTACTGAACCTGGTCCTTAACCCGACCACTACCAAAACAAACAACGCGAACAGAGCTGGATTAAGGACTCGCGAGGTTGAGTTTATGTCAGAGGAGAGCCAGAACGACTACAAATAACAAAATTCACAGCGGGTGCGGTATCGTTTGTGCAGGTGAAAGGTAACACGTTCATTTAAGCCAGAGTGTAAGAACTCAGTGTGAAACTAACCAGGCAGGTTTGAGTCGACTGAGAAAAAAGAATTCTAGAATCGCGTGGGCGTGGGGGGGGGGAAGCAGGTGTCGGGTTCACCGCAAATGACAAGAAAAGTTAAAGAAGAGTACCGAAAGTTCCAACCGCAATAGGCTGTGCTCTGTGGTTTTTGAAGGCTGATTTTTTAAATACGTACGAGAGGCTGATGTGAAGTAATACATTTGTGACAGTTATTCGTCCTATGGTGTTTGGTGAATGCGCGAAAATGTCAAGCCAAACGTGGGTTGGACAAAGTTAGAAGTCGCTGTTGAGAATTGTAGTGGGCAGCAGGCGAGTGCAATGGCCAAAAGGTTGGTTAAAACAGAAGTATGCGAGATAACATAAACGCATGAGTCCTGTTTTTGAGGTGGTCAAGCTAACTGAGAAAATTTACCCAAACGCGCAAAGGCGTTTGCTGCGGTCATTTGAAAAGCAAATCTGTCCTCAACTGTACCACGGTAGGTTTTATTTCATTAATTCGACTAGACCCTACGCAGGAGGACTTCAAACGCAAGCGCCCTTCTAACCGAGCATAGCTGGCGAAATACTGGTAAAGGTAGTAGACTTCTGAGTTCAGCCTACCGAAAACACCTCTGGACAAAAACGATATGACTTTGGCGCCGAGTCTAATCGGCATTCCCATGGGAAAGCTGTCAAACATCCAGCTGACAGGACTTAAGTTGGCTTTTATAGGTACTACTAGTACTTATAAATACCTGCACATGCTGGAAGACAAGAAGATTCGAATGAACCAGTGAAATTCATCTAGTCACCGCTTCTACTGCAGACTGCAGTGAATGACGTGGTTCTATCCTCGGGAGGAATAAACAAAGGAGAGCATGGCTCGACCAGAAAAAAAAACATAGAGAGAGAGAGTGCGGCATGTGAACCTTCACAGTTTTCCACCAAATGGCCCAAGACAGGACGTGACACTAGATTTAGCCCCGAGGGCAGGACAAACATGGACTCTCGGAGAGATACCAAAAACAAAAAAATTATCCTTCGCAGATAAGTTGTTTTGAACAGTCAATATACAGCTATTGAACCCCCATAGGAAGCCAAAGCATTTACGTCAGGCACGGTTCGGTAAACCAACAATGAAAATACATATAGGAGACAAGGTACTGCGAAGACATTCAGGCACGACAAGCTTGACCTTTAGGTCCAAGGTACGTACGCGGAGTTGTCAACTTGGAGACCTTCGCCTGCTTATCAAATGCGCTTTCATGTCGTCAGCATTTTTTTTCACAAGTGTTAGACATTCCAGGCCAGTTAACTTTCTATGAGCGACAGGATGTATCTTCTTACCAACATGAAGATGCTTACAAAACCGTTTTCAACTATCACACAAACCAAAATTCGATTAAATTCGTATGATTTTTTAAAAACTCATGAATTACTAGTTTTATAAAGAGAAAAGATTTATCATTATTATTAAAAAAACTTTCGATGATGAAATAGCCTTCAAAAACATCCTGAACAATTATATTTTCTTAAATTCTGGTTTTTCTAGGAAGGGCGGCCGACTCGATAGAGCACGACAAGTGAAGCGAAAGGAACATAATACTCGGCGACATTTTCATGAGGTTAAAATGCTGATTGCGGAAACTTCACTAACTTCTGCTTTCTGTCATGACGACAATCCCCTGGGCCATCAGTTTTGTGTTGGGGAGGCTGAACCAGTGATTCTAGAATGGAGATCGTGGCCTGCTCGGCCTTAAATATCCAGGCTACAATTTCGTACACGATTATGAAGTCTCTTGAGATGATGGTTGCCAGGTATAATGATAAGTTTAAAACTGTATATTGGCTTCCAGTCAATTGCAAGTCACCCGTCAAGGTCAGCGTATATTGGCAGGAGTCCCTGCAATAGGTGGCAGGCAGACTGCGACAGTCAACTAGGGCAGCATAGAGGGAAGGGATAATGAGTTCGACACTGGGGAATCTATCCCAACGACAAACTCGAGCATTTATCACTATAATAAATCCGACAAACTAAAATTTGTGACTTTGAATATTGGCAATTGTTGGGTTAACTTGGTACTCAATTCAGTACTGTGTTCATATGGAGTGACTGACTGGAGGAGAGTCACCATCTGTGAAAGCTTGTTACATGTAAACTGGCGGCTTAGCCTTCTCAGACACTGGACCCTAGCCCACTTCCGGTTATTTTGGCATAGCCTTGCCATCGATGCCTGGTGGGTAAGGGACGAGAAAGGTAGACGCTGTGGAAGTCTGCCTCCTATAAATGCATTCATGCGCAATTCACCGGAGCTGTGCCTTCTCTGTATTGCCTGGGGAACGTCGTCTATTGGGATGGTTGAATTGCCCCGTCATATTGGCTAGATGGAAAGCAATTAGCTGAACAATACGGGAGCTGGCGGTATACGCAGCTTGACCGGCGTGGGAATTTTTTTGCTTTAAATCCTGTGGGTTGAGATGGCGTAGTTTTCGGGACTGGAAGGTCGTGGCCGGTGGTGGCGCGACTGGTCCAAGAGGATAGTGCTGTGTGCGCGAAGACGGACAGGAGCATAAGCTGTCGGTGGGAAGGGGCGGCCTCGCCGTCCGAAGTCGTTGCCCTCACCATGGCAGCTGACAACAACTTCAACATCACTGGCACAAAGATAATGATACGCGCTGGAAACAAAACAGTCCGGCGTATACCTAAGGGTTAGACGCTGGAGCGCAATGCCACAAACTGGCAAACTGATCGGCATCCCACCTGTCATGCAGCTATTTTTGGTCAAGGACACACGTGTGAGACGAAAAGTTACAAAAACTGATCATTCCTGGGCATTTTTTCCTTGTCCTCCATAATCGGGTACTGCAACACTCGAAAACCCAGACAAGCGAGCCGTCAGTTCAGGCGTCCGATTTATCTACGCCCATTTCGCGGAGGGAGAATCGACGGAGCGCCCACAACTCTTCGTCCACAGGTAATCGACTTTTTCTTATTATATGAACATGTGGACATTAACAGGTCCTCCAAGTTGCACCAAGGAAAAAAAGGTTCTCGTCCGCAATCGTCCCTACTTGCGCTCGAGGGTGGCCTGGAAATAAGTTGGCGAACGAACCAGGTCGCAATTACAGTGTGCAGTTTACGAGGGACGCATGCATACAATTTTTAGGCCTTCAACTACGATTGCCGCACCCGACGTCTCCGCTGACACCCAAATGTTTATCCATTACACAACAACTCGCTGAATGCCAAAAGTGTGAAGAGGTGTCACGGAAAAAATTTCAGAAAGGTCTGCCATGGCCAGCAAACTATACTACACTAAACTCGACAGAAAATCAAACAAAAAGGGGCTATTTTATCGATTCCAGGACGTAAAATCACCATATTACCCAAACGAGGTTGAATAGGCTTTTTCCTAGCACAAGGGGCCAACGGAAAGTAGTGTTGTGGTTAGTAGATTGATCATATTGAAACATGGTCGACAAGAAAGGCTTACCAGTGTGCAGCAAACGGCCTGCACAGGTCAATGCTGAGTGGAATGCTTTTGGGGTCACGGAGACGAACGGCCACCTCCATGTAGAGGAAGAGGAAACATAATGCCACAGTTGGAATGCATATTCCACGTTCTAAAAAAGTCAAGAAGCCTACCCTTAAAATGGTTGTCTTATATGATCGAATAAAGATTTGTTCATTCAGGAAACTCATGGCAAGCCCAGTAGTTGAAGAATGAGGCAGTTACCAATGCCTACTGGATAGGCTCAGACACTTCTAATGCGAAATAGATGGCCCGAAAATATTTTTTGAATGAGTTCAAAGGTCAGTCAGACTAGATAAAAACTCGAGGAAAATATATCATGGAGCAATATGCATAGCAGGTAGGCGTGGTTGCGCTAACTCAGAGATAGAGCAGCCGGCCAAATGCTGGGAGGTCGGCAATTCGAACCCAAGCCACGGCCAATATTTCTTTGCCTACAAGAATCCTTCTATTTTTCACAGTCCGTCTTAAACGGTTTTAATGGGTAAAAATAGGAGCAGCAGTATGTATCTGGCGCAAAATCTGCGGAAATTCGAGTAGTGGCAATGAAGTCGAAGTGAAACTGGTACGGCAATTTCCGGCTTATTTTCCGTTACCTGTCGAGGGTGCTAAAACAGGCCGCAGCAAGACTTGAGTTCCGGTCCAGTTGAGCAGTGGGTTTGGCGTTCTACCAGGTGAGCCATGCCCTCGTGCTTTGACGAGTTGCGTTTAGTGAGTATTTCTGACTGCGAGACGGAAAACCGGCGTCCATATTTGGTCTGCAAATCCGGTAAGGGGTGCTTGCAGATGGTCGCCCAGAGACAACCAATCGCAAATCGGAACATACTAGGGACAACGGAGCCTTTGCCAGTCTAGAATCCAGCGATATGGATCATTTTTATGGTGGACGGACGTTGCTACGATAACTCAGAACCTGGCGCGAATTCGGCAAACCGGGATCCCGAGCAGAGCTTTTGGCCGGTTAACGAGGCAAAGTGAGAGTGAGAGAGGTATATATTAGTAAATGCAAGGTGAATAGATGCCACTAAGACAACTAGGAGCATAGGTGGAGTTATACACCAAGGAGGATAAGAAGGCTCCGATAAGCTTCACTAAAAAGATAGGAAAGAGATAAAATTTTAAATCAAAGAGGGAGAAATCTAGACAGCAGTTGAACCTACACAGGGCAAATTCCCATTGAAAACCTTTAGCGCACAAAGGCCGCTACCGAGAAAGGCAACCTGAGTAGTAAGAAAAGTGCTAGATAGAACGGGTTCAGTCAGGCCTAAAGGAGGACGTTGCTGGTTCTAGTGGCGTGTTTGCATCTCTGTGAGAGAATGCTGGGACCAGCAGCCTACGCGGAAGATTTTCCCAGATGACTCAGTCGCCATACAGGGCGTTACTCAGTACCTATGACAACCGCGCGATAATGTCCAGTCAGACGAGAAGCCTGGGCTAGAAAATTGGCGAAGTCACAGCCTAGGCAGTGGCGTCAGCGGTTCCTTTTGGGCCTGGGAAACTTGGGCGAAATAGCGGGTTACCGTACAAACAATTTCGATTTTATGCTTTTAGGGTTTCCAGTCTAAAAGCGTGCTTATTTTCTGGAAAAAATGTTTGAATACATAATGGCATAAAAATAAATCTTCCAATTTCCTACTATGTAGGCAGCCATTTTTTACTGGATGCGGTATATGCAGGCGGTCAAAAGAAAGTGAATGTAAAAAGTCGACATCTTGGCGTGACTGGAATATTTCGGAATTATGCTGCATCACAACAAGTAGCACAATCGCACTTAAGTAGTCCTTCCTAATCAAAAAGGCACTTCAGAATATCGGTTAAAACCTTAGGTCGGTCACCGACTGTAGAGAAAAGAGTGGGTGCAGGATGAGAGGGCGAGGCAAGTGTCACCCAAGTCTCCCTTACTCTAAACAATTCCGCTCTCTAAACTGACAGAGGTCTTCTCTATTGTTTGCGACTGGCGAACTTTTTTAGGCGAAAGTATGGGTGAGGATTCCGACGGAAGTTTGAAAAGTCTCAAAGAAAATTAATTGGATGCACTGTGACATGGTGAGGGCGAACGGTTCTTGGATTTATATCCATTTGCGAAAAATCAGCACCACATACAGCGACTGACGGTCGCATAGGTTTCAAGGCGATTTTTTCGCAATCTATCGCGAAAGAACGAGGTTATAAGAGGGGATGGGGGCGTGAATGAGTGCGAGCGCTTATATGTAAGAAGCAATCAGAGGACACCCCGGGAAACGGAAAGATCTCGCAGCCCACTCGCTCCTCCCTCCCGCTACCCTTCCAGGTGGTCGACGACGACACGGCATCCCAGACTTAAAAATGCAAGGCATTTAGGGGCTATTGCAAGAATATAAAACAGGATCTGAACGCAGGAAATACGGTGTAAAAGCTCTCACAGCTGAGTCTGGTGTCTGCCTTCTCGAGGCACGGATCTCATACACAAAGAAACCCTGTAACATGATCAGGTGTAACGCGAACCGGTCCACAACCAGTGAAACGTCGAAACTAGTAACTGTTTTGCGAAAAAATATCCGGGATACAAAAGAGGTCGTCAAAGGAGGTAATTCTAAACATTGCGGCAGATGGTCGAGAGGCAAACCAGAAGTGTTGGTCCCCTAAACCAGAGGTCGGCAAACTCCGGCCTAGCTAGTATTCCAGTCCGGCCTAACGTCCCCCTTGTTAATTATTGTTGGATCCGGCCTAATTGAAGTGTCACGGTTTTGTTCCCCTTCATTACTGCTGGTTGCAGCTCAAGCTGTGGCTCGTTTGTATTTTTAGAACTGATGTCAGGCGCTAGTATGAAACAGAAGCGCCTGACCGGGCAGGGATGATAAATGTTGGATTGTAAACAAGTTCAATCTCTGGTCTCGGTTTCATTCACCTCTTACCGAGGTCAAGGCGTGTGTTGTGCGCACGTGTGTGTGTGATGTGACGTGATATCAGCTCTCACCTTAACGAACTTAACCTGAAGCTTCAAGGACGTGATATGCTCATCACGAACATGGAAGCCCACGTGTGGGCATTCGAAGCAAAGCTTATTCTATGGGAGAAACAGATGTATAAGGGCAACTATGTCCATTTCCCGCACCTCTCCTAATGTGATGCAGCTCTCGTTGACACCAAAGAATGCATCAGTGTACTGCGAACGCTGCGGAATGAATTCTCTTCGCGCTTCCCTGATGTGCGTTTTCATTCGCAAGAGTTCAAGATTGCAAGCCCTCCTTTTGACTTTCCCTATGACAACGCCCCCTTTGATGTGGAATCGGATTTGATTGAGCTGCAGGCTTCGGACGTTCTCTTGTCCAAGTTTACTTCTTGCACTACTCTCATTGACTTCTACCGTCACCTGCCACATACTCAGTTTCCAATGTTGTTAGCCCGAGCCAAGCGTGTGATCGCAAAGTTTGCCAGCACTTATTCGTGTGAGCAGCTGTTCTCCAAAAGGAAGTTTTATAAGAACAAGCTGCGCTCTCAGCTCACTGACAATCGCCTTAATGACATTCTGTTGCTGAACTCCTCACCATTAGAACCTGATATTGTATCTGTCTCTAAGGGCATTCAACATCATGTTTCCCATTGATCGTACTGTATTTTTGAATAATAAACGTTTCCTTGGACACCTTGTTTCTTCTGACCTAGTGTACCTTCTTGACCTCCTGAAATGGCCTAGTAGTCCGAAAAGTTTGCCTACCCCTGCCCTAAACGAAGCCGAAATGGCAGCCACACCTAGCCTAAATCAAACAGTTGTCATGTATACATACGACCACCGGTCCTGCACGGCAGATCCTGAAAAGAAGCATCACCTATAAATACGGGACGTCCAGGAATTACCTACATGATAATATATCTTAATAAATGCTCCATTGTTGATGCTATCCCAAAATGGTAGACAGACAGATAATATACAAAAGAAACGGCAATGTATGTGTCTTGTGTGGCAGTAGTCATTTCTTAGATCAGTAGTGTCATGCTGCGACAAAAATTGGCGAAGCACGTGTCTAGGCTTTTAGGTAGTATCTATGCTGTTAGTATCGTGAATCATACAACGTTAGAGCCAATAAACATCTTCGAACACATATACTACCCTTTATAAAGGACAGTAAAAGGTACCCATTGATAGGAAAGAGAGCTGGTGTGAACTTACCAGCATGCCAAACAAGCTCGATCCACACACAAGTGCTTCCAAAGAGGAAGAGCCATGAGGATGGCACAAGCATGTAGCAGATTAGATCCGAAGTCAATGCAATCAGCGTGAAAAAGATCGCGAAATGCCTAAAAGCGATAATAATGGATAAAATGAGGCAAATAAAGGCGAGGCAGTAACTATGGGGAAAACGGAATTTTTTCATTGTGGTCAGAGCGAAAACCGTTGAAAAGATTATGGCGATTTACACGTCGTGTTGGTTGTAAAGGAGACTGTTTGCCCCTTGCCCAGGTGGCAAAAGTAAACATAGTGGCCAACCTGGCACATTATCGTTTGCTGAGCTCTCAGCTGAGTTCAACCGGACTTTACAAGGATAGTGGTGCTGAAGCAGAAGACGGAGTGGGTTTGAGGTCTGACACCTCAGAGCCACCAGTGTGGCGGAGTCATGCCCATGACAGCTCATTAGCCGGTTGTTCCCTAAACAGATAGGAACGAGATTTACTTCGAGTGACTGCCGCAAACAACGACTTCTACCGCATGCCCCACAAGGAAGGCGCGGCATCGGTGACTTGCGCGCCAGTTCCCTGACCCGTTCGGACGGCGGCTGGGGCCTCGGGATGGCAATGCACAACGAGGACGACGGCTCAGAGCAATTTCCTGATTAGAACCAATCTGACGCGCTTTGATTTATCACAGTGGGCTAAGAACCGTGATTTGGAAGGTTGCCAACTGACAGGATAACTCGGACCGCGTGGTCAGCCTAGTGGGTGTGCTCCCTAAACGGGCCACGTGGTAGATGCGTTGGACCAACATGGGGGCCACATCAGGGCACGGCAGGCGTTATTCGGATTGCTCTCCCATAACAAATGCCGAACATGGGGGCGTGGTGGCACGCCTAGGGGCGGCTAGGGCTTAGGGGACCCGGCCGCGCCAGCCACCTGCGTTTTCTCCCGCCTCCGGTCTTCTTGACTCTGTCTTGACACCGGGCTCAGGTGGGGAGGAGAGAGTGCAATAGCTGCAGTGCAAGGCTACAATCACTTTAAATTAAATCACGCGCAAGTCACCGTACCTGCACCACCCTGCTGTGGAGCTTACGGTGGACCTCGTCGAAATAGACGGTCGAACTATCGTTTGTGCAGTGGCTGACTGGCGCACTGAGTCGGACTGCAATGGTTCCCCCTTGATGTGGGCACTATGGGACTCCCACGCAGCTGGGATCCGAGTCATGGGTCACGGCACGCCTAGGGGCGGCTCCAGCCGCGCCAGCCATTTGCGCTCTCTCCCGCCTCTGGTCTTGTTGGCTTTGTCCTGAGACGGGGCCCAGGTGGGTGAGGGGGAGAGAGTGAGGTAGATACAGCGGAAGTCTACTCTAATTTTAAGCCAATCTACAAGGAAGTCACCGCGCTTGCTGCCAGCCTGCTGTAAAACAAGCGGTGAACATAGTCGAAATCGACGTTTGAACTGTCACTTGACAGTGTGCACCGACTGACAACGAAGTTCACCGCATGCCCCAAGAAGTGGGCGCAGCGTTGGCGAGGCAGACGTGCACAGCATTCACTACACTCTTTGTCGCCCATACCCACCTTACTCCGATGGCAAAACTATGTCAAGATGGGTACGGGTGAAGTATGGAGAAAAAAGCAAAGGGTTATATCTGCAGTAAAAACAGTGTGCGTGCCTACGAAGGCGGAAAGGGGATGAAAATAAAATGGCTCCATTTTCGCGCGGTCTTTGTGACAACTTTCACTTCATTGAGATGCAATGCAGCGTTTGGCAGACGTCAAGTCACGTCGTTCGCAGTCACTACTACTGCAACTACTTTCTGTTCCCCTCCCCACCGTCCCCTTCTTCTGTGTCCCCGAACCCGGAGGCAAAAGACCGCTTGACTAGGCTTACGGCATCCGTCGCACGCCATCTATTCCCACAAACGACCAGAATTTACTTTGGTAGCGTTGCCAATTTTGAGCTAATTAATTTACGAGAAGAACAGGAAGCCGAGGACAGAATTGGGTGGCATGTTACATTGCAACACTAGGTTTGTAAAACCGTTTATACAGGAAATAGGGTTAGAAAATGCTCGAGTGGTAGTGGTGAAACTTGTAAATAGGAAAAGTTTCATATCGGTCTTCGCTAACTTCTCAGGAAATAAAATTTACTCCGATAGAACGGACGTTTTATTCCAGAGTTTTGCATTAAGGTTGACAGATCCCCTGTGATGAATTTACTGCACTACAGTTTACAAGTATTCCAGGAGAGGGTTGCCTTTTTAAAATAAAACTGCAATAGTTGAAGGCATATGGACGACTTAGTACCAACAGTAGTAGATCTTTGGTTATTTAAACAAATGTACAACGATGTGCGGGCATAAGCCGGTTCTTGTTCGAAATTTGCTGGAAAAGTGGTTTTTCTGTCTTCTCATTGCTACAAGGCTTTCAGCCTCTGAGATCAAATAAAACTCGTGGACACTTGAGAATTGAAACTGATAAGTGAATTCGGAATACTTAAAAATGCAAGAAATTGTTCAGAATCTTATTCGGGTATTGCTGACGAGCTGTCTTAAGGACTTACAAAATCAGTGTCAGCCCAACAAAATCCCCTCGTCATTAGGTGTCTGAAGGTCTTCTGGGTTCGAATGCAAGACCTATGATATTATTCACACTGAGAAGAAAAACCTCAAAGCCAGAACTAAGGACAGATAGGAAACCGGTAGAATGTTACTCTTGCCCACATACCTAAATGACTTAATCGGGAAAATTCGAAAAAAAGATAGCCAACGGTATTAGGTCCCGAAAAATAGTAGCACAGGGAGGGGGGTTTAGTTCTTGGGTGGAATTCAAAGAGAATATGGGCTCAGTGGGTCGACAGAGTAACACCGGTGCCGTCTCTGAAGATGGGTTCAAACTGAAATCCGAAACTTCAGGTGAATCAAGTTATCATCGCGGCAACCACATCTACTTCTTCTCGAGAGTAACACTGTCTTTGTCAGTTTATGGGACACAGAGAGGAAAATAAGGAAGGAAATTGCAGTTTTTTCTTACAACAACCGTTTAGAAAAACGGCACTTCAAAAGACGAGCGCGAGTTACTATGCTCTTAAGCACATGACTCCACCTGACTATGGCGCAACTGAGGCGCCACACGATCTTCAATGAAAGCAGCTCTTGACGAGTAACTAGTTCCGATAAGGCTAGGTGTAAAGGGGCCTTAGCTTAGACTTCTTAATTTTTTTAGAAACACCGTCAGTGCATCTTCGAATCTGGCTATTGTAGCCCCTAGAAGAAATTTCGAATCATCCCCCTACCATCTATACATAGCTAATACTATATTCGCTCACGACGAGGACCGCCATGTGGACGTGTAAAAGAGCAAACCATAGATTTGCTTCGGGAAAGCGTCTCTCGGAGCGTCAGTCACTATGCCTGCTGCATGTTATAACGCTTCGTTGGGTTGACAAAAAGGTGAACAGGTAAGGTAAACGAAGGTATATTTCGTCTCAGGTATATTCGAAATCGGTCTTCACCGTAGCACGAAATCGAGGCGTTTCCTGTTGCTGCACACAGTAGAATTGGTCTGCACCCGTAGTTCAGGGCCAACGCTACCTTTGCCATCAACAGAAGGAAGAAGGTTCACAATCCTTCTGAAAAAAGGCTCTCGTAGGCCACTGACGCGACCTTTTGCCTGCGTCGCCACGGATTCAGCAAGGCCTCCCAACCGATCGCACCTAAGCTGCTGTTCAGCTCAGATATAACAACCTCTCTGACGGAGAAATAGCAGATCCTGCAGTGGAATCCAACACTCGGCACGTCCTCAAACTACCGTCTAAAATCTGGAAATAAGCCATAGAAGAGCTTCCTCAAATGAAAATCAATGCTGATCTCGATTGCCTGCCCTCCTTACAGGAAACAATCAGGGTAGTGCAATAGATATCCAGTGGAAAATCTTCGGGCACAGATTCCACTACAGCCGAAATCCACAAAATCGGTAGCCCTAACCTTACTGTCCTAGAAGAGGTGGCGAAAAGGAAAAATTCATCGAGGCTGCAGTTATTTCTCATCCATACACAAGCAAAGGAAGCCGACATAAGTGCGTAAACCACCCATAAGTTTCCCTTTTCAATATTGCTGACAAAACCGTCGTCCGAGTATTACTTAGTCGTCAAGATTTATGTATGGAGAAGGGAATTTTTTTCGACAGTCAGGGTGGATCCAAGAACGATCTCTGAACCGTCAATACTACTTCCGCAGTCCGCCAATTACACAAAAAAGACAGGAATTGTAGATTGGCTTCCATGTAACCTACAAGGAGTTTAGAAATGCCGTCCTCACAACGCTACTCTACGATGTGGAGGCCTAAACAATCTACTGAAGTTAGGCCGCGATATTAACTCACCTCCACTGTTTCCGTCTCCGACAGAAATGGATTTAATACATTAAGAAACTGTACGCAAATGGCCTACTGAAGATCAATATCAGGGGGCAGCCACATCGTAAGGATGACAGTTGGACGCATGCCGAAACGAATCTGTTATGGAAACATTAATACGGGCACTCAAGGACAAAAACGAAAATTATGCTGCAAGGACGCATTGGGAAACTTCTTCAAATGTCTTTCAATTAACCAAAAGACATGAGGAATGTATGGACAGGATAGGTGGGCAGGGCGAGCAACTTTCAGAACCAGAAAAGCTATTTCGGGGGGCCAAGGCACAACGACAAGCATGAAGGATTGAAATGCGCGGCCCAGTAACACTAAAGCCGGGTCTCCTGCCGATATCTCCACCATGAAAGCACACTCAAGGCCTCGATTAGGTGTTTAAAACATTCGAATTCAAAGCAATTAATCAAAGTCCCCGCGCAAAAAGCCATCAGTACCAGCATTGACAACACCGCTATCCGTTACCTTCACTACAACACTTCTCCGTATCAGCTTGCTCTGACCGAACACCGCTATAACAAGTGCGAGGAATGCAAATTTGGTGCCAAATTGTCCCAAGTGTGAACACACATATTGGTCTGGGCAGATACCTAAGAGCCCATCGCAATTTAACCGTAGAACCCGCGTTTAGAGCCCCCTGGCCAACATCCGTCACGCACACCTTTCCGCCAACCAGGTACCTCAGGTACGAAAGACTGAGGATCGGGCTGCAATTAATCATTCAGGTGACCTTTATAGCACCCACCTGCGTGAGACCCCAAACATCCCCTCGTACCTGAATGAAGTCTGGTATGCGGAGTTAGGGACCAGGTCATGTAGGGGACCCGTTTGTGGGTCGTTGAGTTCTATTACCCATTGCACTTACGTGCAGCTCCAGCCTTCTCGACTTTGTCTTGCTACCAGTCGGTGCTGGATGTGAGAAGAGAGTACGGTAGATGCGGCACAGACTAACTTTCCTATAAACCGCCTCGTGCGTAAGCCACAGACGCGCGGAACTCCAGATGGACCTCTTTACTTGTGATGGTGTAACTGTCGTGCGTGTCTATGAGGTATGCACGCAGAGAATAGTGCAGGGTAGTCCCTGACAGAATCGTTCGCTGCAAGCGTCAAACTACACAAGGGGTTTTCTCCTCAGTCGCCTTAGATGCCGCTGCAGGAAGTTGCTGCCTACACTGCGCAGCGGCCATAATCCATTAGCCACTCCGTCTTGTTAACAAAAGCCAAATTAGGGGTTGCCAATTCTTTCACCACATGGATTAAATTCTGTAAAGAGGAGCCGGCACAGTAAGGAGGCAAAATTCGGGGACAAAGTGCTCGGTTAGCACCTACACCCTATGATCTATTTCAACCACCATGCTATTAAACCATGGGTATGGGAAGAAAAACGGTCTATTCCGCGCAAGTCATCGTCACTATAATTAACCACAAGTGAGTCACGTTTATTACCATCTCACTCTTGTCCGGCAGAGATCCCAGGTTAACCAGGAAAGGAACTCAGGAAGACGGAACTAGTAGCTGCGGGTTGTCTGGGGAATTCAAAGGTGCTGGACAGTGAAACAACCCTCAGTGAATGCTAGCGGCTGAAGCAATCCCTGGGGTTTAGAGAATAAAGCATTGCGGAACGTGCAGCGCCAACTACTTCAGGCCCCCCGCAGAGACGGTAGTCGGGAGACAAGTTGCTATCTTAAAGAAAAAAACCTTGAATCATGGTCCGAAGACTATCGCACTTCGGTAAGAACTGTGTCTCGATCATCGGCTCTTACGCTTCGAGGAGGATAAATTGTGAGGAGGGGATGATTGCCGCTAGGGCATATGTGGGTTCACTACGTCCAGCAGGACTATGAGTGCTGGAAGCATAGAAAAAGTCATCATTCTTGCAGGCCCGTATTACGCTGTCTGGGAAGGAGTGATTGATCATCACAAAAACGGTTGCTGCAATAACAAACGACTTTCTGCCAATGTCTTATATTTCGTTGTGATCAAGTTTTCAGCCATTACAGAAATATCTGTCATTCTCGTTTTTTTGGTAAGTGTTGAAATCAATAATTGCAAATTGAGGTGGCCAAAGGCATGCGAAAACCAGATGAAAACACTTGAAAGATCTTTTATCCGGAAATAAGATAACATTTACTCAGGATTTCCACCATACTTTACTGACAAGACTGGGTCAAGACGATGGGAGACTAAAGTGGACACAGTAGTTGACCAGACATTTATGCGGAAGAAAAATTCTGCTGATTCAAATGTTCACCAAACCCCGAGTATACACACTGAAATAAATTGATTCAGATATGGGAGCAACTGTGACTACTTTTATATGACCCAGCCCATTCCGGTCTCCCTTGTCTTTGTCGGTTCCATTCTATCATATGCTACACGTCGCTATGCGACCGCCTGCGAGGGCTCTAGTCTGAGCTCCAGGGCACAACGGGAACATACATGTTCCTTAAGCAGATCGGTGAGCCCCACACTATCATCATATTCCCGATCACAACCGACAAAAAAACGAGCCCGTGGCTCAATGGTAGAGCATTCGATCCAAATACCAAAGGTCGCGGGTTCGAATCCCAGGTGTGCTACACTTGGGATTGGGTATGACTGGCTGATGACGGCTAATAAGCCAGAAATGGCCATTCCGGTCTCCCTTGTCTTTGTCGGTTCCATTAAATAATATGCTACACGTCGCTATGCGACCGCCTGCAAGGGCTCTAGTCTGAGCTCCAGGGCACAACGGAACATACATGTTCCTTAAGCAGATCGGTGAGCCCCATACTATCATCATATTCCCGATCACAACCGACAAAACAACGAGCCCGTGGCTCAAATGGTAGAGCGTTCGACTCAAATACCAAAGGTCGCGGGTTCGAATCCCAGGTGTGCCACACTTGGGATTGGGTATGACTGGCTGATGACGGCTAATAAGCCAGAAATGGCCATTCCGGTCTCCCTTGTTTTTGTCGGTTCCATTCTATCATATGCTACGTCGCTATGCGACCGCCTGCGAGGGCTCTAGTCTGAGCTCCAGGGCACAACGGAACATGCATGTTCCTTAAGCAGATCGGTGAGCCCCACACTATCATCATATTCCCGATCACAACCGACAAAACAACGAGCCCGTGGCTCAATGGTAGAGCGTTCGACTCAAATACCAAAGGTCGCGGGTTCGAATCCCAGGTGTGCCACACTTGGGATTGGGTATGACTGGCTGATGACGGCTAATAAGCCAGAAATGGCCATTCCGGTCTCCCTTGTCTTTGTCGGTTCCATTCATCAAATATGCTACACGTCGCTATGCGACCGCCTGCAAAGGAGCTCTAGTCTGAGCTCCAGGGCACAACGGAACATACATGTTCCTTAAGCGAGATCGGTGAGCCCCATACTATCATCATATTCCCGATCACAACCGACAAAAACAACGAGCCCGTGGCTCAAATGGTAGAGCGTTCGACTCAAATACCAAAGGTCGCGGGTTCGAATCCCAGGTGTGCCACACTTGGGATTGGGTATGACTGGCTGATGACGGCTAATAAGCCAGAAATGGCCATTCCGGTCTCCCTTGTCTTTGTCGGTTCCATTCTATCATATGCTACACGTCGCTATGCGACCGCCTGCGAGGACTCTAGTCTGAGCTCCAGGGCACAACGGAACATGCATGTTCCTTAAGCAGATCGGTGAGCCCCATACTATCATCATATTCCCGATCACAACCGACAAAACAACGAGCCCGTGGCTCAAATGGTAGAGCGTTCGACTCAAATACCAAAGGTCGCGGGTTCGAATCCCAGGTGTGCCACACTTGGGATTGGGTATGACTGGCTGATGACGGCTAATAAGCCAGAAATAGCCATTCGGTCTCCTGTCTTTGTCGGTTCCACCTTATCAACATATGCTACACGTCGCTATGCGACCGCCTGCGAGGAGCTCTAGTCTGAGCTCAGGGGCACAACGGAACATACATGTTCCTTAAGCCGATCGGTGAGCCCACACAATCATCATATTCCCGATCACAACCGACAAAACAACAGAGCCCGTGGCTCAATGGTAGAAACGTTCGACTCAAATACCAAAGGTTGCGGGTTCGAATCCCAGGTGTGCCACACTTGGGATTGGGTATATGGCTGATGACGGCTAATAAGCCAGAAATGGCCATTCCGGTCTCCCTTGTCTTTTGTCGGTTCCACCTTATCAACATATGCTACACGTCGCTATGCGACCGCCTGCGAGGGCTCTAGTCTGAGCTCCAGGGCACAACGGAACATACATGTTCCTTAAGCCGATCGGTGAGCCCACACAATCATATATGTATATATATATATATATATATATACTATATATATATATATATATATATATATATATATATATATATACGGCATGCCTCTGACATTGGAGAATTTGCGTGAAGCTTGATTTGGTTGCGAAGAACCAGTCGACTTGTGGCATAGGTAGAGAGCATGATTCCAAGACTACTGCTTTCATGCCTCCCTCCAGTCCTATACACCTAGCCTTCTATCTGGACCAATATGAGCGCATGGTTGATGTTTCGCGAGTCTCTTTATCGTCCAGTTCCATTAATTCAATTCACGCGCAAGCCACAACTGCTCCCACTGAGTAGTTATAATGTTGTGTACGGCAGGCGAATTCATATCCCAGGGGAGCCGATCATAGAACAGAAAGTGTACGTTCAACTGGTAAACCGTGGGAAAGACAGGAGAGGGAGAAAGCCCTTATTGAAACGCGCTTCGTGAACAGAAGTTGGAGTAAAAGAAAGCGCACTTACCAAGCCCTGATATTTGAAGGAATCGTTTATGGTTCGCATTAAAAGCCAACATGGCCACATGTACTCAAATCGAAACTCCATGAGGAAGTCCAGCGTCATAATTGCTGCCCAAGCCAAGAGCAACTTTAAATATGATCCAAAACTGAAACAAAAGAGAGAGAAAAAACGTGATAATCTTCGATCACAGCTACTTGAATAAAAAGTATGATGGAAAAGAAGATAGCTGCTGTTGGACAAAACTAGCTTTGGTTGGTACATAAATCCCAGCAGTTTCACCTGCTGAGGGATTTTCTGAGCCGACAGCAACCATAAAAACATGATAACCTCTTTATCAATCGTGAAAAACGGCTGTAGGTTGAGTACCCAAAACAGATAAGAAAAACGTCGAAAGCGATGGCCGAAGCAAAAGGATTAACTAGCGCGAGCTGTGAAGCAGTCTGTTTTACGTTTTAGGAAGAGAGAAGGACAATCATGGGGGAAAAGTGGACCGATAAGCCCGGCATAGGTAGGATACATGCTGGTTACTATTGAATTAAGTTGCAGCAGCAGATACCCGCGAGGAGTCTGGTAATGTCTATCGTAGGTTTCTAGTCGCCAATCGGTTAACGTTGCATGTCCGAACAGAGGGGGCCGCTGGACTACGGGACTACCTTTGAGTTGAAAATCAGGGTGGCGGCGCCAACTCGGATTACGTAACTTAAAGGCCACCCTACTGATTGACGGAGAGCATGATCGATGCATTTGAGAGGACGGCTTTTTACTGCATAATTAACATGAGATGACTCCGAACGTTGGTCGAATTCCACGTTAGGGAAGTGGTCCGTAGGCCGAGGTCAAAGTATTCCTTAGATATTGGTCGTCGAACACTTGGTTAACAGCAAATCGAGGCAAAGACCCGCAGTCACACGGTAGAGTGGTTTGGAAATCAGAGTTATGTACACGTACCTTGAGTCTTATGCAGAACCTAGCAGCGAGATCACCGAATCGAAAGAAAATGTTCTGCGCGAAATATATGACGTGGATTGCATTGACACAGGACCTTATGCGTTGTAGAGGAACCGAGGTAGATAGAAGACACAAAATCCCTAAGACTAGTGGTATAGGAGAACGTTAAGATTATGCGGTTTAAAACCCCCGAGCAGTACGTTTATGTCCTAAGCGATCACTGTTAGACTTAAGTTGCCGAGACAGGGATCACGAGGTGCACGTCAGATTATGTTTTTTTAAAGGAGTGAATAAGGGGGCTGAAATGCAAAGGTCTTAGCATACGTCGACGCCCTCACAACCAAAAAGTTCAACTGACAGAAACCAATACATCGCAAATAGTTGAAGAATACCTCGAGTAAATACGATTCTAGCAGAGGCCAGAGAACAGCTGGTCATCGGCCGAGACAAGGGGAAACGGAGAGAATATACTCTACTAGAAGGCTCTAACAGTTGCAAGGTGCAGCGGCCAGAGCTACGTTTGGTGGATGGAAGCTCACCGATCGGCTACGGAACTCACTCCTCCGTTCTGTTTAAGGTTCACTCACGAGCCCCACCAGCAGCCGCACACCGGCTGGTATTAAAGGCACAATGACATAACCGACAAAGACGAGGGAGACTGGAATGGCTATTTCTAGCTTACTAGCCGTCATCAGCTAGCCACACCCAGCCCCAGGTGGTGCCCCACCTGGGGCTCGAGCCAGCGACCTGCTGATTAGCAATCCAGCGCTCTAACCATTGAGCCAGGGGCCCGCTGTCTGGGCGGTTTCGATAGGAAATATTAACGTTTATCATAAAGGATAGATTTGATCTCGTGAGGCACGAGGAATTTTAAAGTACGCATTGGTTCTCTTCACTGTAAGTCAAGACCCTTTTCAGCGTGAGGTTAAAAGTATTGCATTAAGAGCCTTCATAAAATTCACGAGAGCAACTGTGATAGAAGCAGCATGCTGACAGTGAAAAAAAATACATGAAATAAATCCAATTCAGAGAAGGTTGCGCCTAAAACTCCCTGGAGGCTCAGAATCTGTACATTCAGAGGGGTAATGCACGTCTTCATGGCGACGTTGATGGGCCTATGTCTCTGTGGTGATATTATTTCGGTCCGCCTCCTTATTTTAATTGCGATCACGACGCCATCGCGTCAAGTATACGAGACGAGCGCACTGAGAAGTTTCCAGCCGCACAGAAATTACAATAGCCATTCAGATTTCAATCAGAAATGGCCAACTGAGCAAGTTTCGACAGTAAACGACTGCGCGAAGTCATAGCCACGGGCTACAAACAGACCATGTTATCCTGTTAGCAAACTCCTCTCAATGATAGAAAGAGCACAACGAAAAAAAAAACAAATCAAAATCTGACTCCATGAGAAAGATCGGAAATCTGGAGAAGTGCGGCGTCTGTGAGGGACGATTTATTATGAGTAGCTAAATGTTCCGATATTTCGAAACTGTCTAGGAATTGTGAGCAATAGCTTTCGAAAATGCTTGCAGTTACCCAGGAACGTCAGTATCAGCATAGTGAAATTGTAAAAGAAACACATTAAATAAATCCAATTCAGTAAAGGTTGCGCCGAAAACTCTTGAGGGTATGTCAAAACTCTGAAAAAGTACCTAATGCAGACGTTTTTGTGTCTAAATATTACATATAAAAGCCAAATCAGTGGTAGTGTGATAAATGAAAGGCCATTCCGTGCACGCAATATATATATATATATATATATATATATATATATATATGGAATGGAACCGACAAAGACAAGGGAGACCGAAATGGCCATTTGTGGCTTATTAGCCGTCATCAGCCAGTCATACCCAATCCCAAGTGTGGCACACCTGGGATTCGAACCCGCGACTTTTGGTATTTGAGTCGAACGCTCTACCATTGAGCCACGGGCTCGTTGTTTTGTCGGTTGTGATCGGGAATATGATGATAGTGTGTGGCTCACCGATCTGCTTAAGGAACATGTATGTTCCGTTGTGCCCTGGAGCTCAGACTAGAGCCCTCGCAGGCGGTCGCATAGCGCCGTGTAGCATATGATGGAATGGAACCGACACAGACAAGGGAGACCGGAATGGCCATTTCTGGCTTATTAGCCGTCATCAGCCAGTCATACCCAATCCCAAGTGTGGCACACCTGGGATTCGAACCCGCGACCTTTGGTATTTGAGTCGAACGCTCTACCATTGAGCCACGGGCTCGTTCTTTTGTCGGTTGTGATCGGGAATATGATGATAGTGTGGGGCTCACCGATCTGCTTAAGGAACATGCATGTTCCGTTGTGCCCTGGAGCTCAGACTAGAGCCCTCGCAGGCGGTCGCATAGCGACGTGTAGCATATGATGGAATGGAACCGACACAGACAAGGGAGACCGGAATGGCCATTTCTGGCTTATTAGCCGTCATCAGCCAGTCATACCCAATCCCAAGTGTGGCACACCTGGGATTCGAACCCGCGACCTTTGGTATTTGAGTCGAACGCTCTACCATTGAGCCACGGGCTCGTTCTTTTTGTCGGTTGTGATCGGGAATATGATGATAGTGTGGGGCTCACCGATCTGCTTAAGGAACATGCATGTTCCGTTGTGCCCTGGAGCTCAGACTAGAGCCCTCGCAGGCGGTCGCATAGCGACGTGTAGCATATGATGGAGAGCGAGGGCTCTAGTCCCGATCAGCTCCACAAACGGAACATGCATGTTCCTAGCAGATCGGTGAGCCCCACTATCATCATATTCCCGATCACAACCGACTAAAACAACGAGCCCGTGGCTCAATGGTAAAGCGTTCGACTCAAATCCAAAGTCCGGGTTCGAAATCCCAGGTGTCACACTGAGATTGAGTATGACTGACTGATGACGGCTATACTCCAGAAATGGATTGCGGTCTCCCTGATCTTTGTCGGTTCCATTCGATCATATGCTACACGTCGCTATGCGACCGCCTGCAAAGAGCTCTGAGTCTGAGCTCCAGGGCCAACGACATGATTCTTAAACGATCGTACCCTACACTATCATATATATATATATATATATATATATATATATATATATATATATATATATATATATATATATATATATATATATATATATATATATATGGCAAAAGACGTTATACCGTACTTCCGACATAGATACTAGCTAAAAGCCCAGACACGTGTTTCGCCGATGTTTCTGCTGCTGTATGACACAGCAACGAGGGGTTCGGCTCCTCAGTGGGTCCCCCAGCGTTCTCTATGCGGTTTCTGGTATATGGACTCCAGAGAATAATCGGGTAAATAATTTCTGAAATAATTAAGTGCAGGACATGGCGTCAGGTGATTCGGACATGACTTTTTAGGGTCAGATCCGAAATGTCAATGAACATTTGGGTCGAAGACAATCAACCACTGTGGAATAACCACGTAATGCCCATTCTACAAACAAGTAGTACTACATACATCTACCAGACGAGTCCCGTGCGCCGATGTGGTACAGGGTGAAGTGGGGGGTTTACTCCCGGGAAATTTATTTTTTTTTTGCACCCGAGTCATGGATTCGGACTTCAGACAGGCAGCAGACATTCCGTGGTATTATTTAAGACTGCGTGTTGGGTACTTGGGTCTAGAAAAGTTCCCACATTCCAGCATCCAATACCAAGAGACCGTTCCCGGTTGAGTAGTTTACTTTTTATACTATTCACCCGCACCACTTGACCCGGGTTGCGGAGCGCGTTGGTTCCCACGGACGCCGTAACATGGATCGTAGTACTATAATCGGACATTGTTCCTGAGGTTTCTTGGGGATTTTGAATACAGGCGGGTTCCCAACATCAGCTCGGATTGTTTGATCGAGATTGTCTTATCTAGCGCTTGGACTCAAGAACCTAACCACAAGGCAGCGGTGGCAAGAAAACTTATTTAATAGCGGTTCACGTTCGCCATGTCACAGTGCCATCGTAGGGGAGTTGCGGCATTATATAGGGCAGTCGGCGTGCCAGACCTCAGCCGTCCTCACCCTGGTAGCACTGTCGCTGCTGGTCTGCGACTGCTTATCATTCGGACTCGAGTGTCTGATTAGTTTGCCACTAACCTTGACTGAAGGTTATTTCACTATCCGCCACATGTGGACGCGCTAGGTAGCCAGCAGCTAGGCTAACGGGTAACCCGTCTTCCCGGCCTGACTATCTGTTAGTTAAGATTTGAAGGGGGACCAAGGGGCAACAAAAGTCATGAGGAAAATGCCATTGTAATTGCCTTGACTTTTGCAAATACCTCAGAAAATAGTAAAAAAGCAACAGTGAGCCGTAAAACGCCTCTCAAAGCCCCAAAGTCAAGCAAGAAAAGCAGTAAACAGTGAAAAAGTATGAAGTTTTTTCATCCCTAAATGCATGCAAAGTGCATGAGAAAGCAGTCTCAGAACCGTATACCTATTGCAGATAGTGTTAGTTAGCTATGATAAACTTGAGAAGACAACATTCCCAGCGGAATTTAAAAAGACTAATTAGTCCTTTATACACGGGACGATTGTCTTCAAATGACGGAAGACATCCAATCAAGGAGAGAACTTAAAATTCAAAACAAAAACAAATAAAGAGGTTTAGAACCAATAACGAGTCTGTCTGCAACAGCGAAATTATTGTTTCCTAAGACGGAATAATCCGTTCCATTGGTTACAATAACAGTCATATGTTTCTGCTGACAAACCACAATTATTATCAGTCAAGAAAGCTATCTAGGGGGCGAAAACCATCTGTCAAACAGGATGAAGCTGTCAACAAAGGAGTAAAAAAATAAACAAAAGGAGGAAACGGTTAAACTGTAAAGAGCTCACTTAGTGGAAAATGTGTCACAGGCCTTATTTTTTCGACTATTCCGCTTGATACGTCCGTATTCACAATTCTTTCTTCGTACGTACATTACTCCGAGCGAAAATCATTGGTTTAACTCCAAAACAGAAGCAACGAACGACTCCGTTGGAAATCAAACTTCGTGGGATACTTCGGCTTTAATATCCACACATACCGCATTAAAACGAAAATAAGGCTTGTTTCCTGATTGTCACGCAAATGTGAGCATGATAGCTCTATAAACATCCAGATAGTTGTTCCTAACCTGCAATCCTTTTTGATGTATAATAAAGCAAATGAATTAAATCAGTCTTCGGTTACTATAAAATCTGCCCTACAGTGGTAGATAGTGTAGGTATTTGTACAATTTACAGGTTTGTATCTTTCTTGTTTACCTGAATTTTTTGTACGCTTGTTTTAATTTGCTAAATAAAACACGACAGCCAGCTTCAACCGGCAAGTTGGACGTCTTCTGTTTTTGCCGCTGCATGTCACCGATGCTCTCTTGCTTGTACTGATCTCACTCAATTACTTACAGTCAATTGCAACGATCGATCTGCATTTCCGGATTGCATTCTATCGATCGCCGTCTCAATTGAACTCTTGACTCTGCTCTTCATCCTTAATGCATAGCTTTCTGGATCTTGTTAAGAGTTCATTACAATCCTCAACAACACTCGCTATCTAGAAGCTGCGTTTTTCGTGAGTCTGCATTCTAACAATCCTCTGACATTTTTGCCGTCCTTTTGTCGTTTGTAGTTTAGACACAATTCCCCACTTAGCGTTAATTTATTTTTACACTTTGGTTCTTCGCAGTTTTTACCTTCGTCTACACTACAAGAGTCACTCACCGATCTTTTGCAGGACTGGCTCGCACCTTTGTACCTTGGGGCTCAAGCTTAAGCCCCAGCATCAGCCGCACAGTGTCAAGTATCTAGGCCGAATTAAATTTGTTTTAAAAAGACATGGGAGACTGGGATGGCCCGATGGCAGAATGGTAGGAGTGAGCCATGCATATGATCAGTGAGCGTCTATCTAACATTGTTAATATTCCTGATCATAACTGGTAAGACAACGAAACCGTGTCTCAACGGTTAGAGTATTTGACTTCTGATCGACAGGTCACGGGTTTGATCCTCGGCAGGGGCACCGCCTGGGGTTGTTAATGGGTGGCAGACGACTGCTAGTAAGCCAGAAATTGTCATTCCAGTTTCCCTTATATGTGGCTGTAGTCATTCCAACCTTAAGTTCTTTAATGCTCATTATCAGTTCCGACTGATGCTGTCTCGCAATAAATATTAAAAGAAGTCTTCATTCTTCTCCCTGTTATTATATATTCCTTATTTGTCTTTCTGAAAAGTATTCTCTGCTTGAGAAGGAATCATTTTTAAATTGAGGCACCCCGAGGACACTTGTAATTGTAATATTTGTGATTGAAAATTCGAGGGTTGCAAATGATCCATCAAGTCGAGCGGAAAGAAAAACCATAAAATATTTCTTTTGTACAGAATTTTGAACTGTCATTTCAGATGCCAGTGAACGCCATTCACCTGAATGAAATTAAAACCTGTACATGTGGATTGTGACGCGTCATGAGTAATCATCAAGGTCAAGGTTAAGGTTCAGAGCTCGTTTTTGAAAAATTAGTGAAAATTCCAATTTTTCCGGATTTTCTCATCCCCAACTTAAATTACAACCTGATTTTTGGATAAAATGTGCATTTTTAACACTTAATTACCTGTTTATACTTGTGGCGCTCGTCCTCTCCTGCAGGCGAGCACATTAAGAGTCAACTTTTTCACACGATACAGCCTCATTATTAGTCAGGCGGATCTGTTATAGTTAGAAGATTTCTCTAGTACGTTTAAAGGTCCTTGGTTAAAATTTTGGAAAAATATTTGTTCCAGAAAATCATTTGCCAGATTTTTCTTAAGTCTGAAAAATTAAAGCCTACACCTAGCAAAATGAGAACGAAAATCTCAGTTCGTCATAAGCTCTCAGCAGTTAAACCAAAGCGTTGCTTGATTGCATCTTGTAATCACAGCAGTGCTATGCATATGTAACCAGTTGTCAAAGCTAAGCAGCTTGATCTGTCTGCTTTGCAAAATTTTAATGATTTTATGTTTAAGTTTGGATCAGTTCTCTCTATACTGAGGAACTTATTCGACAGTGACATCTCTGCCATTCCCTCTCAGGAATATCAGCCTCTGGACTCTCTCGTCCATTCGGTTGCCAGTGAAACATTAGACCGACAGAAAAGAAATTATAATTTTCTTTCAAAAAATGTTTCCCGAGACAGATGACCTATTGACGTTGCCATAGACTTCTTGTATTCGTGCGGCTTAAAATACAAAATAGCGGAGGCCAAACGCCTCTCCTCACGTAGCAAAAATCCACCTTTATTAGTCACCCTTTATTCACCAATCAAGGTGGACTCCATTTTTGCACAATGAGGTCACATTTCTCGTTATCTAGAATTTGCAAAATGTTTCCTTTGTCGGGATCTTACACCGATGGAGCGAAGGAATTTGTCCCCCCTTTGGCATAGGTCTTCGGCCTCTCTGTCTAGAATCCATAAGTCTGGTCATAACTATGCAAACCATAACGAGACGGTACAGCAATCCCCTCTGGTGTCCGGTTCAAAAACCCCCTTAATTTAACCTCCCACTTTTCTTCCAATGAATCCATTAACACCTTCTACCTCGCGAATAGGAATTTCAAACTCAGTAGCTATCAACCATGTCGTAAGTCCACCTTTAATGTCAGTGACTCCATCTAAAGTGCCAAAACTGACTGCTTCTCCGTTTCAAAGTAGTTTTTCTTGTATTCCTACTGCTGACTTATTTCAAAAAATTGGATCAAGTCTGCCTCGTTCCCATTCCATGCCATCAACTCCTGTCTCAGCTGTCCAATCTACTTAACTTATAAATTATTCGGGCAAGTCTAAGTATGATCCTAATTTAAGTTCCAAAAACGTCATTACAGTTTGGATAGCTCTAACCCTATCACACAAGAGAAAAAGCCATAATTTGCAGTGTCTATAATTCTCATTGTCATTGCTCAAGGTCGTGTGCAAATAACCACCAATTATGTGCTCTCCAACTTGGCCAATTTGATCTTCGTTACCACTTCACTAGGACTGATCCGGACAATACTGTTTCAACTGCATGTACTTACTTGCTTCCTGCTCATCTGGAATTCTTTTTTGTGCCGAAATTCGTCAAAAAACGGATCAAATTGGAATTTGTTTATCATCTTATTCAAGTTGACTGCGCAGGCTCTGCACCAATAAAAACTGAGAACCACTCAGGGAACCAAACGTGTACAACCTCGTGAAGATCTGAAGTTATCCAGGACCTTCGATATCTCCGAACGGCTGAGTCGTTCCTGAATATCCTTCATACCGTTTATAGTATTTTTTTCAAAAGCGTTTTTTTGAACAAGTATAAACATTTTTGCTCATATTGCATTAAATACTCGCCATACTCCAAAAGCCAGTCGGAAATTTTTCGTTATACGCTCAAAGGAGAACATTCTTTTTCGCAGTGTTTTTAACATTTATGGACTCAAAACAATTGTTTTGCTAGCAACAGAACCAGTCACGGAACTTCCTTTAAAGGAAAGCCTGTTGAGCTGGCTTCGACATCCACGACTGGCACTCCATCAGTTTATACTTGTAACCAAAAACCAGCAAAAGCGCGCAAAAAAAGCGTAATGGCAGCCAAATCCGTTGGCTACGAGGGACGAATCTTGCGTTGGATGTTCTTATATTTTACTAAGAGTTCAAAAACTGGAAAATGAGCTTGCAGACTTAAGGAAGCTCTTGCAAGATAACATTACTCGACGAAATACGCTTAGCAATATTCCAGTTAAAAAGGCAGTGACTAAAGCACGAAAAGTATCAGAAACTACAACTGGTTACAGCTCACAATGTTCGGACGCGATTACCCTTAACGACCGGATAACAGGAGCACAGTCTCTGAATCCTACGGACGACGACCAGAGCAAACCACAAATCTCATCCTGCTATCTTGGGTGTTATAAAAGAGCCCGTAGTTTGAATCCGAAGAAACAAACGAGTGGCAAGCTGCAATGGGGAAACACCACAACAGGAGGACAAAGTCACAATCAACTCTGATGGATTCATTGAAGCCTTCAGATGAGAGTTTGGTCAGAGGTAGACTTAATCCCAACGAGAGCTCTGTAAACCGTTCTCGTGCCCCTAAGGAGAACTCGGGAGGAAGCGAAAATTCCAAGTACCAGGATCGACAACAGTGTTTTAGTTATTCAGGGTTTGCACGAGTCAACTGCAGTCCGACCAGAAGACCGTGTCACCGAAGACCTTGCTTCGTTTAATGGCCTCCTAAACCAGTTGCTCCCACCGGGCGTGGAAGTAAAAAGTTATTAAAAGCATTCCGGATCGGCAAAAAGTCTGAAGACAGCCTAGGAACGCCGCGACCGCGACCGCTGAAAATAATGCTAGAGAGCAAAGACCAAATCAAGGCGATCCTATCCAAAAAAACTAACCTACGTCACTCGCATAAAGAGGTTTTTTTCAACCGGACTACTCCCCTGCGGAAAGGCTGAAACGCCGGGAACTTGTCTTGGAACTACAATCAAGACTGAAGGCTGGCGAACACAATCTGGCTATTTTCAAAGGGGAAGGTAGTTCAAAAGAATACGAATTTTCCATTGAACCAACCGATTGTTCTGAGGACAACGGCAGCCACCTCACTAACGCCAAAACCATCAGGGAACCCATTGCCCAAAGAGATGTCAGAACTGATTCCGTAACGCCCAGCGTTCTCACTAAAAGAAACCAGAGTTACCGAAAATCATCACGAAACGGAAAAAGACATACGACCTTGACGTTAGAGGAGACGCAGTTGGGCCCATAAAATTGACAAACGCAACAGGAAATTTGGTTGGCGCAAAAATTGAAGTGCTTGTATACAAATGCGCAAAAGCCTTTTATCAAAAACTTGATGAGTTAAAAATTTGCCTTGCCGAAGTATCTCCGGATGTGATAGCAGTAACCGAAACCTGGCTGTCGGGCAGTATTCTAGATAGCGAAATAACATTGTCTGGGTACCAAATATATCGGAGGGACAGAGAAAACCGACAGGGTGGTGGAATAATTGTGTATGTGAAAGACGTGCTAATAGTGTCTGACAAGACGAGCAAGTTTGCGTGCAGCACTGAAGCCATATGGTTGAACATCAAGGCTCTTGGCTCTCCATGTCTAGATGTCCTCATTGTCTATCGGCCACCTAGGATAGACCGAGTCGCGGACATTCACTTGTTGGAACAATTAGAAAAGTTCTCCAGTAGACCTAATGTAATGATTATGGGTGACTTCAACGCACCAGGAATTAACTGGAGCACTGTTCAATCATCATGCCCGAAATCAACTTTTGATTATGTTTTTCTGCAAAAGACCTTGAATGCACTCCTCACACAGCATGTCCCTTTCCCCACCAGAACACGTGAAGGACAAAGGGCTAACTGTCTTGACCTGGTTTTCACGAAAACATCAGGCAGCATTGACGAGATTATTTCAATGCCTCCGCTCGGTCGTAGTGATCACGTGGTGCTTATATGGGACTACTCCTTATTCTCCGTTGCCCCTGCTATAGAGGAAAAACGGCGTAACGTTTGGCGAGGAAACTTTCATCAGATGCGAGCAGATATAACACACATCAACTGGACCTCAATATTTTTCGAGCACCGTAAACGAAGATTGGGAGTCTTTCCGAAATGTTCTTCTGCAACTTATTGACAACCACTGCCCGCTAACGAGTGTCCATCACAGCAAGCGTCCTGGGTGGCTAGACAGCAACTTAAAAAGGGAAATAAACAGGAAGCACAAGTTGTGGAGAAAATATCGCGAGTCTAATCAAGTCGCCTATTTTTAATAAGTATAAAAGCACAGAGAAACAAAATGAGAAGCCTTATTCTTACAACGCGAAGAGAATTTGAGAAGACTTTGCTGCAAAAGGCAACGCAGAATCCAAAGTTAGTCTACAGTTACCTCCGTAGATGTACAAGGAATAAACATCAAATACCGCTGATTAAGACTGCCGTGGGCGTCGAAATTTCTGAAAACAGAAAAAAAGCCGAGTACTTTTCACAGTTCTACCGCTCAGTCTTCACAAACGAGGCAAGGTTCCTTCGTCCCTCAGTGGATAACCCGCCGACTGCAAGCATTAGCCACATACTATTCTCAGAATTTCTGATCCAAAAGGAATTAAAAGAACTAAAAGAGTCGAAATCCCCAGGACCAGACGAGCTTCCACCCAAGCTTCTGAAAGAACTCGCCAATGAACTTTCCGCACCTTTGTCAGTGCTCTTTCAAAAGTCCTTTGACTCCGTAACACTTACTTTCGATTGGAAGCTGGCACATATAACTCCCTTGTACAAAAGCGGTAGCCGGGCGTCAGTGACAAACTACAGGCCCATAAGCTTAACATGCATCCTTGGTAAGATTATGGAAAGGATCATCAAGAGCGAATTGGTGAAATTCCTAGAGACTCATAATTTGTTATCAAGCTGTCAACACGGGTTCAGAAAAGGAAGATCATGCACAACGAATTTGCTGTATTCGATCCAGAGGTGGACCCAAGCACTTGAAGATAGACACGCGGTTCACATTGCCTTCATTGACTTTCAAAAGGCCTTCGATACTGTGCCGCACGAGAGACTGCTTTACAAGCTAGAAAGAATTGGAATCAGAGGTAACCTCCTCAAGTGGATCGAAAACTTCCTCGTGGGTCGGCGCCAGGTTGTGTGCATCGGCCAAGAGAGGTCAAGGTCTGCTGCGGTCGAGAGTGGGGTTCCTCAGGGTTCAGTACTAGGGCCAATACTGTTTTTAATATACGTGAACGATTGTGTCAGGAATCTCGACTGTGAAGCAGCAATGTTTGCCGACGACATTAAAATCTGGAATGTAATCCAGAGCCCTGCTGACGAAGATAAACTGCAGATCAACCTAACTCGGTTGGAGGAGTGGTCGAATCATTGGCTTTTGCGGTTCAACGTCGATAAGTGTACAATACTTCGCTTAGGCAACCCATCTGGATCTGCCGAAAGTAGAAGTTACTTTCTCAACGGTGAAGCCTTAAAAGACGTGGAAACCCAAAAAGGACCTTGGTGTGCTGATGACCACCACCTTAAAACCATCGTCTCACTGCTCGAAAGTGGCGAAGAGGGCAATTTCGGTGTTGCATGCCATCAGACGAGCCTTTTTGGATTTCGATGAAGATCTTTTGCTGAGACCTTTGGAACATTCATTAGGCCACATTTGGAATATGCTATGCACGCCTGGAAACCCTGGACAGTTCAAGATCAGAACTGCCTCGAAAGAGTCCAGAGGAAAGCCACCAAAAATGGTTAGAAGTCAAAGCTCCTTGCCATATCCCACCCGCCTAATGAATCTTAATCTGTTCCCTTTGAGTTATAGGCAAATGCGTGGTGATCTCCTGCAGACATTCCGCATTGTGAAGGGATTGGATTGTTGCCTGGAATTCTCGGACTTCTTTGAATTTGCCACCACGACCCATCTCCGAGGTCACCCATTGAAACTGCGTGTCCAGCAGGCGAGACTGGATGTGCGCAAGTTCTCCTTCTCTGTCAGAGTGGTTAAACCATGGAATGCCCTCCCTGAAGACGTTGTGATGTCACCATCGCTGGAAAGCTTTAAAAGGAACCTTGACAGTTTTATGTTCCGCAACGAGCCTGAGCGATGAGGCATTTATCTTAACCCTCGAGAGTCGTGCACCACTTGTCAAATTTTATGACCGCCTTTTGTACCTTGGCAACCCACACGGTTTCTCTGTATACCGCACTTAATTTTACGTTACAAATAGGGTACTCAAAGGCCCCTGCCTATTTCCCTCAATAAATTGAATTGAATTGAATTGAATCCCGGCAATAAAAGTCAGCTCTGTGAATCCTGTGAACAAAATGCAAAAGTTTCTTTTTATGTCAAAATATACGTACGGGATTTAAATTTTTCGGAAATCAACTGGCATGAAAATACTATTCCACCAAAATTTTAGAACGTATTGAACCCGATTTTTTCAAACATGTCTCAATAAGTTGACTTAGTGACTAGATAAGATAGTATTTTGATTTCATTTTTACTATGTGCGTCCATCCGTTGCTTATGAGTTTCCATCTAAACCTTTTTACAAGTTATCACGCATTAATTCATAGTTATTTTGCAGTGTCCTCCTCTGTACAGCCAGAAATAAAACGTACCTTTTTAGACTTTGCTCACGTTAATAAAGAAGTATTTAACAATTTTACATGTCCTCTGGATTGGCCAAGCTTTTTCTCAAATGCTTTCCCAAGTGTTTTCCACGATACATTGCAAGGCCTAACAGAAGGACTCCTCAACTTCATTCCACAAAGGACCTTTATATCAAATGCTGCTTCCTCCACGGTCCCATACGTTTTTCAAATTTGGCTTAAAAAATTACGAAAAAAACTTAAGAATTCGTCCATAAGTTTGATATCGGTCCACTTAAGGATCGCATAAATATTCGAATAAACTTCAAATCGAAAATCGCGTTACATAGACGTAGGGAGTCTCTAGCACTTAGCGATGATAATACGTCCAGATTTGTTGCTCAAGTTTTCCGCCTCCGTTCTTCCGCCAAATTTCATAAAGTCCTTCCGCCTTTACTATATTGCAATAATAAGTTCATTACAGAGGATTTGGAAAAAGCAGTAGATTTCTTATTTGCCAAACATATTACCCTTGAAACCAATACCATCCCTTCAATCCCCTGAGATCACGTGAGTTGCTCACTTCCATTGATTTCGTTCCTACAAATATTCAGAAACAGAGAAGCCAACTTAATCGATCACAGTCAGTTGGAACCAACAACACCCCAAATTCCCTTATTAAACAGCTAAGAGATTTTCCCCCTTTGCTGAGCAAAGTGCTCTCAATTTTTCTTGAGAATGGTTTCTTTCCTGATTATTGGGAAACTTCTATTATTATTCCAGTATTTAAATCTGGCTTACGCTCGGATGTTCACAAGGATCGCGGTGTTCATAAAAACCTTCTATTGCTAAGCACTTTGAAAAACGAATTGCCATACAACTAACAGTTTTTTTGCATAACCAATCAACTCCTTAGCTCTTCCCAACTTGGCTTCCTTCCCGATAGCTCTTGTGAAACATGTCACCTGTCTTTCTAAATATATTAACATCTCTTCGTAATTATCATTTTTCTGTGGACGTTATCTATTTTTATCTTAGGAAGGCCTTTGATAAAGTGCCTCATATGAGACTTATAGGTAAGTTAGAAGCTTTAGGACTTCGTAGTCCCATTACCGATTTAATTGCGTCATATTTAACTACTGGTCAGCAAAAGGTTTTAGTGGGGTCTTCATTTTCAGCTGAGACCTCTATTGTAAGCGGTGTCCTCCAAGGCACCATTCTTGGTCCTCTTTTGTTTTTGCTTTACATTTATGATATTTAATCAGCAGTTAAACACTCTCATTCTGTTATTTATGCATACGATTTTAAATGTGTATATTCCTTCTCCAAATCTCCAGCCCAACTATGCTTAGAAGAAATCCATACAGACTTGCTTGCACTTTCCGCGTGGAGCTCAACGTGGCGATTGGAATTCTCACATTTAAAGCATCCTTACATGTGCTTTGGGCTTTACAGACTATCACAACCAGAGATTTTTCAAGGCACCCCTATGACTGAATGTTCCATCATCAAGGATTTAGGTTTAAGCTTTACTAATAATTAAGATCTGTCGCCTCATGCCGATAGAATTACGGCCAAAGCTGCCCAGATTTGTGGCTTTATCTCTTATAATTTTATCTTCCAAAAATTAAATTAAGACTTTATAAAAATGTTTGTGCTTCCCATTCTTGGACATTGCTGTCCATTTTTTGGTTTAATGACCGAGTGAAGCTGTTCCAAATTTGAAAAGGTCCAACGACATTTTACTCGGAAACTCCTACATCCAACCCTTGTAACTACCTCCTACTCGAATAGGTGCCAGCTAACAAACCTAAAATTTATATGGGTTTGGAGATGGAAAGCTGGCTTCGGCCTCCTACTGAATATCATTTCAGAACCCTCTGAGGCAGTAGAAGTGATCAAAGCCTTCCGCCTTGGAAAATGGACAGAACAGTCACCGGAATCAACACGCCCTCGACCTCTCAAAGTCGTGCTGGTCAGTAGCGAGCAGTCTAGGCTCATTCTTTCCAGGCGATTAAGAATAAAAGGCTCCAACCCCCGAGTTTTTTTTCAACGAAACTTCTCACCAGCAGAAAGGTTGAAACGTCGTATACTAGTTCTAGAACTGAGAAAGCGTTTCAGCGAGGGGTGAGCGGAATTTTATTATCTACAACAACGAAGTTCGGCAGCATCCTCCATTCTTCCATTGGGCAGGTCCAGTATGGATGACCGCACAGCCGAGGCATTAACTTAAGGCTCGACCCGCATCGTAACCACATGTCTCTTAAACCAGAAATTAAAATTAATGTACACTTATGTGCAAAGCATGTTATCAAAGTTTGACGAGATGCAGATCCATGTCTGTGATCTCTCACCAGACGTAATTTCCTTGATAGAAACCTGGTTGTCCCAGAACGTGGACGACCGTGAGTTAACTATACCTGGCTATCAGGTATTCAGAAGAGACCGGGAAGGGCGTCAGGGAGGAGGCGTTGTAACCTACATAAAACACGGACTCCTAGTGTCAGAAAAACATAGAACAGTTTGCATGCAGCTTCGAAGCTATTTGGCTCACTATAAAGGTTCCGGGACCACACAGCCTTGAAGTCCTGACCGTCTACCGACCACCAAGAAGTGACTTTGAGGCTGACGCTCGTCTGTTAGAAGAGCTAGAAAGATTTGCCTCTCGATCTGACGTCTTAATAATAGGCGACTTCAATGCACTGCTCATTGACTGGAGTTCAGTATACACACGCGGTTCAGAACTAGCTTTTGACCGACGTTTATTGGACATGACAATAAGGTCATTCCTCACTCAGCACGTCTTATTTCCAACGAGGGTGCGGGAGGGACAGCAGTCAAACTGTTTAGACCTGGTGTTTACGAAATCGCTAGATAGTATTGATGAGGTGCAATGTCTACCTCCCATAGGTTGGAGTGACCAAGTCGGATTTGACGGCGCCAAGCAGTGCCAAATCAATAAACCTATTAATAATTAACTGGGACTACTCAATGTTTTCGGTGCCTGAACAGTCCACCAGATTTAGAAGAAATATTTGGCGTGGTGACTTTGATCAAATGAAGACTCGAATCAACAACATCAACGGGGCATCAGCTTTTTCCGGCAATGTGACCGAGGATTGGGAATGATTCAGTGAGTTATTGCATATTTTCCTCAGCAACCACTGCCCACTTTCACGTAACAGACTGGATAAAAGACCCCAGTGGCTGACTCAAACGTTAAAAAAAGAATTGAATAAAAGCGGAGGTTTGGGAAGAAATCACTCGCCGATGAGAATCCTGCGTCCATTAACGCATACAAGGTACAAAGGAACAAAGTTAAACGGCTTATCCTCAGGACCCGACAAGATTTCGAAAAAGACCTGTTGAACCATGCAGTGGAAAATCCGAAGTTATTCTACAACTACATACGTTCTTGGCCCTACCCTGTTCATTTTGTACGTCAGCGACTGCATCAATGAACTGGATTGTGATGGCGCCATGTTTTCGGATGATATTAAGCTATGGAGGGTCATCAGAACTGCAGCTGACTTAAAGCATTTGTAGGAAAACCTAAACCAACTTCAACAATGGTCAAAGGACTGGCTTTTGCCGTTCAGTGCGAACAAATGCACTTTCATACGAGTCGGTATAACTAGCACTCTGAACCTCATGGATTACTGTCTGAATTGTGTACCATTGCAAGAAGTTGATGCACAGAAGGACTTGGGAGTATGGATCTCGAGCTCCCTTAAACCCTCGCTGCATTGTTCAAAGGTAGCCAAGTCTGCGATGTCAGCCCTGTACCTTGTCAAGCGGGCTCTCTCTGCCTTTGATGAAGACTGCTTTGCCAAAGTCTTTCGAACATTTGTGCGGCCGCAATTGGAGTTCACTAACAAGCTTGTAGACCCTGGACCACGAAGGATCTCAATATCCTCGAAAGGGTTCAAAGGCGTGCAACCAAACTTGTGACTGGACAGGGCTCATTACCCTATGAAACCCGATTAGCTAACCTTGATCTCTTTCCCTTGAGTTACAGGCAGATACGAGGTGAACTGATACAAACATTCCATATAATGTGCGGTCAGGGCTGCTGTCTCGTACCTGGAGACTTATTAAAGTTAGCAACAACCACGAACTTGAGAGTTCATCCTCTCAAACTACATGTAACTGGGGCCAGAATGGTTACACGAAAGTTCTTCTTCTCCAAGAGAGCAGTCGACGCTTGGAATGCTCTGCCTCTGGATTTTGTTATGGCATCTTCCGTTGAGCTTTATAATAAAAACCTGGACCAGTCTAGTAGTGCCCACTATAATATCCCCAGATCTTCTTAGTCACGTCCCAGTTGAATCACACTCTCTTTATTACAATACTACTTCCTATATTTCAGTACCATTTTTATAGAATGTTTGTTATCTCAAACTTATCGCATATGTCTCACTCACGAGAATCTTGTCAACGTTAATAGCATGTCCTCATGCTACTCGTAATATACAAGTACACATTTATGTTTATTCTCTTCGATTAGCCAACAGCTGCTTATTTTCCGCACGCTATTATGTAAACCAACTTTTATACATTTTCATGATATACCAGAGCCTTTTTAGCCATACTGTAACCAAGAGGGAGTTCAAAGGCGTTTGCCTATCTTTCCCTTAATAAACTGAACTGAACTGAACTCCTTTATCGCCTTAATAATAGTTCAAATATGCCCGAATTCCAGCCCTAACCGCCGTTAGTCGTCCGTACAACCTACGTAACTCATCACCTATTATACCGCCTCCTACATCCTCCACACCTAAACGTTCTCTGTTCTTTGCTCCCACGTATTGCTTACTTTGGAATAACCCGCCAATCGATATAAGGTTATCAAATAACCTTGGAACTTTTAAGCGAAGATTGCACATTTATCTTAACACTGTTTAAATTAACCTTTTATTTTCCTCTTCTCAAGCAGCTTTCTCCATGACCCCGAAAAAGGACCATTGGAAATTTAGAAGGCCGTCTCCAAATTGTATCTTCCATGCATCGTGTCCCTCACGAACTATGAGGAGGTCTTCATAACCCTTGCCTCCGTAAAATGATCGCCAAACAATTATGTCCTATTGTGCGCTCGTTTTGAAGCACCTCCGTTTTGAATGCAGAGAACCATCAATAGAATTGCAATCTGAATACTGAGCTGTGCAGGCCTCAGATTAATTATCGATTATCATGACAAATAGCTCCCCTGAGCATTATTTTGATCTCTTCTTTCTCAATTATCTAATCTCCCACGATCCTTTTATACTACGCTCAGACGCAACCTACCATGCTGCCTCATATGCCCTCGTGGAACAGTGTCGTGGTGTTGACCCTACTCGGACAATTGACGATCATTTCTGGATCCTCTATTCATGGTCTGAGAAATCGGCAACGCGAGTATAACGGTCGCTTCTCTGGAAATTCTACCATGAACTGCACGATCTCTACGGTCCTTTCATAGTTCAACAATAAGCGTGAGAATGATGCCTGCGAAGGTTTCCCCTGTTTAGCATCCTTGTCGGTTACGCTTATAGCTAGTCGATACGCATTGGGATCACACGTGCGGTGCTGAAAAGAAACCTCTGTTGTTTAATGATTTCTCCCATGACGAAGAGCGTTTTGAATGCTCAAACGCTTTCATCAGCCTGTCGGTCCTTCCTAACGCGTATGTTTTGTACCTAGGAGCGATAGTTTTTTTTCTACTTAAAATCCCACAAACCCCATTCAAGATTTGCCTCTCCCATAAAAATTCCCAACGAGTTTTCTTTACTGTCTGCTCTTTTATATATTTTTTTTGACCACACTGATTTTGTCAATTGTCATCGCCAATAGCTGGCCTACTATTCAAACTTAACTGTACATGATTCCGCATTCGTTTTAATTGATTTTTATCCAATGACAGTGCCCTTCCTGGTACTCAAATAAAACACCTTTCTATAAGTGGTTGAAGTAATTGTGGTCGTCACCATTACCATCGTCACGATGGTTGTGGTTTTGATTATGGAGGTGGTGATGATGGTGGTAGCAGGACGTTGAAGATTTGTCCACTGGTATTAGATGTCATCACCGTGGACATCATGGACGATGCTAGAAGCGTTTTTTGAGGAGAAAGGCTGACTTTTTATGCCATTACCAGATTTGTTCCAGGGAAGCCCGATAAGGCCGATCGGTGCGGAGAATGTTCATTGACAGCGTGGACTTTTTGAACGGGAATTGCTTTTGATTTGCTGATCCGCGAGACTTAATTTATAAAATTTAATTTTAATTTTAAGCACCTAGAGGTCACAATGAAAACAAACTTAGATTAGATTAAAATAGTGACAATGCAGACACTGTTGCTATATGTGAGCCGCCAGATACACAGCAAAATTTAGTCAAAGTGATGTGGATAGTTTGCAGTTTTCTACATCCGTTGTTGATTAGAATTTTTGCATAAGGATTTTTTAAAACAATAAAAAATTTTTTAGAAAAAATTGAGTTCAGAAAGAAGCAGAGAAAAACTCCTGCCATGAAAGTGAGGGAAGAGATCAGAGATCCCACTTTCGGAAAACACCCAGAAGAGGGAACAGCATCGTGAAGGTTATTGGGGAGCAGGGTATGTTTTTTCTGAACATAGGATCCATTTAAGCGCGCGCCGTTTGCAATTGCTTTCGAATTTCAGCTCCCTTGAGTTTACGAAGTTTTAGTCTCTACCTCAATGTAGAAGACAAGTTGGTTTGGAATAAATCTTGAGTGGATTGCCTAGTCTCTACATTTGGGAGTAATTTACTTGGACTTAACGATTACGCGGCTATCCAAATATTTCTTCATTGCGGATTCTTCCACGTCAAGAGGTTATCCCTACGAGAACTTCAAGCTCCAGCGTTCACCTGCTACCAAAATTGGCGCCAGCGGGGTGCTGCTTTAATCTGCTCTCAATTTGGGAAGGATAAGTCACAACGAAGGCTTAGTCGTTGTCCGCTTTTTAGAAGTCTGACTGCTGAATAATATTGCACCCTAGCCCATTTATTAAAAAAATATTTATAGATTAAATGCATTCGCATAGAATTCCTAAAGGTTTGATAAACACAAATGCTCAAGATTTATCTTTGCTGAAAAAAATGAAGTCACAGTCGGGAATCGAACACTCATCGAAGAAACATGTGACGATGAAACTTACCACTCCACCACATTCACACGGCGATCTGAAAAATGAACTTGTATAGAAACAGAAAAGGATGGCTAAGACAGATATTCATTTTCTTCTTCTCCTCCTGCCACGCGGGCATAAAGCATGATAACACTAATGAATGTCACCTACGAGGACGAAATGTGCATAAGGTGTTTAAGTCTACCACAGAAATTCCTATTGATGGAGAAAGAGATTAGTAACTTAAAAAAAGAAATGGCCGAACTAGAAGAGACATTTCATTGTTCATCCGGCAAAAAAAACACCCGTTACAACGAGAATTCCAACAAAAGAAATTACGTATGCAAATATATCTTCCTCAAGAAAAACCTATGTAGAGCTAAAAGATATTGCGTCTACAGAGCTCAGTAAATCAGTAGACATTTCCTTCCTTCGAAGGGGAGAGACTTTATCGTATGTTTGTACTTCCCATTCTTGAATTTTGCTGTCCTTACTTCGGTTTAATGAACGAATCTAGCCGTTCAAAAATTGAAAATATCCTAAGAAATTTCACAAAAAAACTCCTATTTCCGACTCTTTCAACTACTTCCTACTCAACAAGATGCCAGCTAACGAAGCTAAAATTTCTGTGGGTCAGGAGTCTTGAAGCAGGCTTTTGTCTCCTTTTCCGACTTAATAATAGTTCAACTCTCCCCAGGCTTTCAGTCATTACCCACGTTAGTCTTCCTTATAAACTAAGAAATTCTGCACTAATTATACCTCCCCCTGCATCCTCCACGTGTAAACGCTCTCTCTTCTTTGCTTCTAGGTATAGTTTTCTTTGGAATAACTTGCCAATTGAAATAAGGTCGTTAACTAGTCTATCTGCATTCAAGCAAAGACTGCACATTTATCTTAACACTGATTCTATTAACCTTTTATTTTCCTCATCTTTTCCCAGTAGCTTTTCCCATGACTCGGAGAAAGGACCATCGGGAATTTATGTGACCCTCTTGAAACTATATTTTCGCTACCTCGAGTCACCCATGAACTCTGATGTCTCCTTATATCACCAGTCATCCAAACGATGACGTCATTCAGACGTACACATTCGGTGGTCCACAGTCTAAATTGCTGCCGTTTCTTTGGATACTAACCATCATCAGAATTCAATTCTGGATCCTAAGATGCTGAGGACTTAAGTTCATTGATGCATTTTCGTGAGATTTTGTTACATACGCGTAAGTGAGCAAGAACGAATCACCTCGACGTTTCATTATCTCATTCTGAAATGCTACTACCTTATTACCCTATTCTACCACCTGACCATTTTTTCCTAAGCAGTTTTTTCTCCTACCTTCTATTCAAAAATGAAGGCTTATTGAACTTGCCTCCATTTTCATGGTAGGAGTTTTTTTTCACTGCCTATTTTTTCTAGTTCACCATTAATTTTAAAACATCGCTAACTGTTGACATAGCAGGACACGTTATGTATTTGTACATTTTATCTGCACACATTGTCATAACTTTATTTCATTACTAATATTTGCTTAAACAGTGCCTTACCGGTGCTAACCAAATATAAATTCTAAACATCAAACCAGCTCAGGCACCGTACTTCTGTCATCCAGCTCAGATAGAAGCATATATGCTCTGGATACAGAAACATATGCGGCCTCGTTGCTGGATAATACAGCAAATGGCAACGTTGAAAAGCTCGTCGAAATTGAAGGACCGAAAACGAACAAATTGATGTCGAAAAAGATCAAAATGATTTCACAAAAAAATGAGTTTTAACTTTGAAAAAAGCTCCAGTTCACTTATATGCCAAAAATTGTTGACTTTTGTTTTAAAAATGGCAAATCATTTTGAATCAGATATGTTTACCATACTAATTATTTCTGCTGTTCATATGGATGCTCACATAGTGCAGCAATAATCCACTTTGTATTTATTTAAACTACGGTACTAAGTTTGTAATGATGGGGCCCTCTGGGCCTTAAATATACAATTTATTTATTTATTATGTTCTTACTGATAAATACTCAAGCGGAATCCTCTGTTGGTGATACAGGAGCAAGTGCAGAACAAATTGGCAAAGTTCCCAAAAGTGGTTCGTCATTAACTTTACGAATCGTTGCTCATGCTAACGCAAAAAGCATCGTCGACCAAAGTAGAATTCTTCCTGATACAAATGCCTATCAACAAATCAGAGCACCAAGTCATCAAACAGACATTTCAACCGAAAACATAATCTTGTCATTAAACGGGCTCTGAATTCCACTTCTCTAATTGCAAAGGAAATGGTAGAACATGACCTCAGTCTTTTCCGAACACACTCAAATTCAATTCTTCAAGATGGTGAATGCGGTACTGTGCACAAAGCATTCCGTTTAGGGAAAGCGGGTGTTTTTATATGAACTATCATCATCATCATCATCATCATCATCATCATCATCATCATCATCATCATCATCATCATCATCATCATCATCATCATCATCATCATCATCATCATCATCATCATCATCATCATCATCAACATCATCATCATCATCATCATCATCATCATCATCATCATCATCATCATCATCATCATCATCATCATCATCATCATTCTTGAAAATGATGTTCAGTTTCAAGCATCCTAAAACGGAGTATGGCTCTCCATAGCTCACACCAGGATGTGTATTTTCCACCGGATAACGAACCGAAAAAAAGGCATAAAATGAGGATTATGAGAACAGCACTGAAGAGGAGAACCAAAGAGGGGGAAAAATGTCTCCAAATAAAGGATGGGGAAATAAAAGTGATGAAGAGGTCTTTCTTGTGGCAGGCCCCAAACATTATCCAGACGAGTCCTTACCGAGACGTAGGACACTAAATACGAAGTATCAAACTTTACAGAGCTCTCATAACTAAAGAAAGATGCTCCTGAACTCGGTTGACGACCACTCATCAGACCTCAGCGTGGGTGGGATGGACACCAGTTCATCTCGGAAAGCACAGACAGATTCTAGCATTCAATCCCACAAAGTGAGCAGAAGTCTGTATGGACGAGTTACCCAGGCTAAATTGAGATGTTTGTATACTAATGCTCACAGTCTCCTTTCGAAAATTGACGAACTAAAGGAACTAGTCTCAGACCGAACCCCCGATGTCGTTGCCATTACGGAAACGTGGCTCAAAGTCGAAATCGTGGATAGCGAGGTTTCGATAGATGGATACCAGCTCTTTCGAAGAGACCGAGAAAATGGTCAGGGAGGTGGAGTGGTCGTATATGCAAGGACAGGAATCTCAGCAGTCAAACCAGCGCACGTCATTTTCCTTGAATAGGAATTTCTCTGGATAAAGATTAAAAACAATTGTTCACAAAACCTAAAATTCTTGACGATCTACAGACCACCAAACATTCAAAGTGCAGTTGATGAGTAAATCCTTCATTTGGTCAAGTAAGCAGCAAGTCATTAGGAGGTGCTTATTTCTGGAGATTTAAATGCTCCTACAATTGACTGGGTAAATCTGACAGTTGACGGTGCGCCAAATTCCTCAGGCAGCAAGCTAATGGATCTCACTCTCGACCAACCTCTGGCACATAAGGTTAAAATACCAACGCGATTAAGAAGAAAACAAGAGCGCCAGTTGTCTTGACCTAGTATTTACGAAGAACGTATTTAACATTGATGAAGTGGTTTCTATTGCACCCCTCGGTAAGAGTGAATATAGTACGCTGCTGTGGGATTGACTCCCTTTATTCTCAGCGCCAGAAGAGAACGGAAGGCAATCAAAATATATGGAAGGCCGATTTAAACGCGATAAAGAAATAACTGATGTGCATGAAATCTGATTGTTTGCTCAAAGAGAATCCAGAGGATGACTGGCGATCATTTTAGGTGGTTTCACTTGATTTGATTGAATGCTTTTGTTCGTGGAAGGGTAAAAAAGAGAAGTCGCTTTGCCTGGTTAACAAGAGAACCTGACAGGCGGTTAAAGAAGGAAAATAAAAATAGAAGGTATTCACGAAAACAGGTTTAGCAGAACATCTCGAGGAATTTTGTCAACGGCGAAATGCTGCCAAAAATGTTCCGTCAGGCAAAGAAGAACTATGAATCAAGAGTTATCCAGCAGGCGGAAAATAAGCCTAAAATTTTATTCCATTATATCAAGAGTCGATTTAAAAACAAGGGCCCAGTCGCCGTACTCATGGATGGGAATGGTGTAGAAGTCATTGAAAATTTCGAGAAAGCCGAGCACTTGGATCGGTTCTTTGTCTCGGTATTCACTAGCGAACCTGAACTTCTTCTTGATCACATCAACAGTGCTGATATAAACGCTGGTCAAGTACTTAAAGGTATACTCTTCACGGAACCCCTCGTGGAGAAAGAACTGCAAAATTTGAAATAAGCCAAGTCCTCTGGTCCGGACGATGTACCGGCAAAGTTCTTGAAAGAACTGGCCGGCGAACTCTCCAAACCACTAGCGCATATATTTAATTCATCATTTTAATTAGGGAAACTGACATCGGAATGGAAGGCAGCAAATATATACCGCAAACACAAGACTGTGGCTCGATCTAAAGTCAACAATTATCGGCCTGTCAGCCTAACCTCCATTTGCTGTAAAATAATGACATCAATAATTAAGAAGGTGACCATGAAATTCCTGGAAAAAAGCCCTTACTCTCATATCTCAGCATGGCTTCAGACAGAATCGCTCTTGTCTTTCCAGTTTATTACATTCAACAGAGCAGTAAAACTCGCGCATTGGACGAAGATGGTAGGGTTGACGTCATTTACACTAATTTCAAGAAGGCATTTGACAGTATCCCACACAAAACTCTAATCTTTAAATTATCTGTGATTGAAATAAGAGAAATGCTGCTAACACGGATCGCAGATTTTCTTACAGGAAGATTGCAAACTGTGTGCATCTAAACCTCGAAGTCAACACCTACTCCGGTTCTAAGTGGTGTCTCCCAAGGCTCCGTCTTAGGACTGTTACTCTTCTTAGTGTACATCAACGACTGTGTCGACGACCTGGGTTGCATTGCCGTCATGTTTGCAGACAATTTTAATTTGTGGAGGGCCATCAGTTCTGATGCCAACAGGCACGCACTTCAAGAGAGTCTCAACAGTCTTAGTAGCTGGTCGGCTCGTAGACTCTTAAATTTTAACATTGGAAAGTGTGTAGTCCTAAGACTCCGTACCAGAAGGACTAGTGAAAAGGATGATTCCTTCCAATACCTTCTCGATGGGCAGCCTTTTTCAATTGTCGAGGAACAGAAGGACCTCGGTGTTCTGATAAACTCCTCACTCAAACCATCTTCACAGTGTTTAAAGACAGCTTAACGCGCGAAACAGGTCTTATTTGCGCTCAGGCGTGGATTTTTGCAGATTGATAAGAAACTATTGCGAAAAAAACTACGGGGAGTTTGTTCGATCTCACTTGGAATATGACGTCCAGGCCTGCTGTCCATGATTTAAAAATGACTATCTACAGCTGGAACAAGTGCATATGAGGGCTACGAAGATGGCTAAGAATCTTACAAAGCCAGACTGGGTGAACTTGATCTGTTTCGTATCAATTACGGGCAACTACGCGTTGATCTCTCCCAACCCTTCCGGATTGGCAGAGGCCGAGAGTGTGCCCTTGAATTTGCTGACTTCTTTGAATTGACTGGGACGGAACATCTGAGAGGTCATCCCTTTAAACTGGAGAGGAAGTTGGTTCACACGGACGTCCATCGAAACGCCTTTTCGCAGAGGGTCGTCGGAGCATGAAAGAGGCTCCCTGATGAAGTGGTTCTTTCAGGAACTGTCGACACATTTAAATGAAATCTAGATACTCATTTACTGAGAAAATATTTTACATATATTGTAGATTGTGTCAGTAGCGGCAGCTTGCGCCTAGCCAACACATATCGATGACCTTACATTTGAATTTTTCCGATTTATTGCTGAAAAAGTTTATTCTATTGACATTTTTGAATATGGATAGGGAGCTCAAGGGCGAAAGCATGATTCTGTCAATAAAGTTACTTAAATTGACTTAAGGATGGACTTAAGTATTGGACGACATTGAGTTCGATATTGAAAAGGATTTTTTATCTCAACTGTCCTCTCAGGAGAAAGACAACCACAAACCGCCCAAAGTGAATAAACTCAAACTTGCAGGGCTCTCTCAAAAAAAGAAATCACTTCTGGAGGCATTACAGACAAACCGGCTCCGATGCTCACTTACGGGAATATAAGCAGCAACGCAACGTTTGTAAATGTGAGGCTACTAAGCTGCGGAGGAAGTTTTAACTAAACATACTGCAAAAATCGTTGGAACACCCCAAAATGCGATATGGCTACATACGGTGTACAAAGAGAATTCAGAAAATGATTCCTGCCCTTAGGTCTGCAGACGAAAAACTGGAGACCGACGACCAGGTTAAAGCATTCCTTCTTTCCCAATTCTTCCAGACCGTCTTCACCAGAGATCCTAATAATTTTGCTGCTATTCAACCAGTTTGTCAACCAATGTGTACCCCTCTTTCCCTTACTCCTCCACCTCCTCCTCATTCACAACAGAGGACCTAGACCTAGACTTTTTACCGACCGAAGTTAAAACCAAATTATTCCGTATAAAGCCTGCCAAGTCGCCTGGGTTGGATAGAATTCCTGCATTAGCACTTAGGGAACTTGCTAACGAACTGTGTGTACCACTGTCCATAATATTCCAAAAGTCCTTTGAAGAAAGCAAACTCCCGGAAGAATGGAAGTGCGCATTCATCGCCCCGATCTATAAAGGAGGTTCACGACTTGATTGGGAAAATAACCGCCCTGTCAGTTTAACTTGCATAGCGTGTAAAATAATGGAGTGTATTATCAAGAGGCATTTAATGCGCTACCTGGAAAACAACCAAATCCTATGCAATGCCCAACACGGCTTCCGTCCAGGACGTTCCTGTCTCACGAGTGCCCTTCAGTCGCACGAGAAATGGAAAAAGGCCACAGATAAGAGTCATGCAGTAGATGTTGTATTTTTGGACTTCAAAAAGGCCTTTGATAGTGTACCACACGGGCTTCTTTTACAGAAGATTTGGAACGTAGGAATTCAAGGAAAACTTTTCAATCGGATCAAGAGTTTCTTGTCTTTCAGAGTACAGAGCAGTGTTGTTGGAAACTCTAGCTCAGAATAAGCAAAAGTAGAAAGTGGTGTTCCACAGGGTTCTGTTTTGGGCCCCCTACTCTTCCTAATCTACGTGAACGACTGTCTCAATGACCTAGATTGTGAAGCTGTCATGTTTGCAGATGACATAAAAATATGGACTGAAGTCAGCTGCGCTGATGCCGCAAAAGGGTTACAATCGAATATCGACAAACTAAGTGCCTGGTCGGCAAGGTGGCTTTTTAAGTTTAATGTATCCAAGTGCGTGATCCTACACATAAGCGCCGGTCGAAAAGTATCTCTGAGACACCAGTACTTTATTGGCACTGCATTAAAAGAGGTAGAAACATACAAAGATCTGGGCATGTGGACAACTACAAATTTGATGCCCTCAGAACACTGTAAGAAAGCAGTCCAGAAGGCAACATTTACACTACATTGGGTCAGACGTGCGTTTAAAATATTCCCCCCTGATCTCTTCGGAAAAGTCTATGGCGGCTTTGTGAGACCGCATGTAGATTACGGAATACAGCCTGGATACAGTGGAGGAAGAAAGATGTTGACCTCCTCGAACAGGTGCAACGGAAAGCAACGAAGATTGCTGACGGTCTTAATACTTTACAGTACAAAGACAGATTGAAAAAGCTTTACTTATTTCCTCTTTCCTACAGGCACTTACGGTGTAGCCTGCTCTGGACATTCCGGATTATCCGGGGCCATGATTCCTCCCCTGAGATCGGAGGATTTCTTCGACTTTGCCTGCACAACTCATCTGCGTGGTCATTCTTACAAGGTTAATAGCGAACGCACGCGATTGAACCTCAGAAAGTTTTGTTTCAGCCAACGAGTTGTACGACCTTGGAACTCGTTACCAAGCGAGACGGTTACCTCTGACAGCATTACTGATTTTAAAAGAAGGCTTGATGGCATTATATTTGACAAAAGACGACTGTCACAACATGATTACTTAAAACTAGCCTTTTAAAATCTTTCGGGCTCTACTTTTCTTCCACAATGTTTTGCCTATGGCTGTGAAAACGCATTTGAAGTTATGTTATGCTTTGACTCAAACATTTTTAAATGTACACCATTTTATATTGACTGTACACATGCAATGATAACCTAACATTAATAGGGTCATCAAGGGCAATGCCTGCAACCCTTCAAAATATACATATACAAAGACAATACAGCAAGCGAGTACGAAGACGTCAACATAGTGCGCGCATAGGGGCTATTTTGCATGAGAACTCGAGAAAAAACTGCAATTGTGGTAGCAGAATGGAAGTTTGATGATAATTGTTGGCAAAATCAAGTAAATTTATTTACATCGTGTGCATCAGTATGACTTCAATTATTTGTCTGAATGGTGGGCTATGCAGGCATCATATTTATGTGGTTCACGTTGCGGGGAACGCAATTTGCCGACGGTTTCATAAATTCCCGACGGTACTTTCTCGGAGTTCTTGAGAAAGCTCATCGGAAAAGCTGAAGTAAATTAAATATTAATCGAAGTGACTATTTCCAGAAAACGAAGACATGCTAAAATAATATCGGAAACGTACAAAAAACGATCTAATATGAAGACGACAACAACCACCATGTTATTCAGCGCGGTCTGTTAGTATAAACTAAAATCATCCATATCGAGCGTTGAGTTGGGAATTAAAGAGTGAGCCCAAGATTCTGTAGTGCAAAAAACACCTGGATTTAACTCAAAAGCTACATTTCTTAGTTAAGACATCTTATTACCGACTGACCTCGCGTTGACTAAAACTATACTGAGCATATTGGTGGAACGCGGGATGCGCTCATTAGTGTCTATAAAAAGGAAAACTTGGTGGAGGGGAAGTGAACTGTAAGGAAGAAGGTGTGGGTGAAAAGTAAAATTGCTGCGTTCTACAATTTGCTAAGATCTTGCTGTTAACTTAATTAGGATTATTGTAGAGAAACATACTCGGATGGTATACATTGAGAGGAAAGCTATTTCTGCGTTAGCGAAAATAGGAGAAGGCTTTGAATAGGATTTTGAGGAATATTGATATAATGGGGGGGGGGGAATTAGATTTGAAAATGGAACAAATGGTTTTGGAAAACTGTTACCATAAGGGCTAGAGTTAATTAATTGGGGAGCTTGAGAAGTTGCTGGGTTGGGATATTTGCTAAGGAAATTTTGTGTATGTAAAGTAGATGCTGGAGGGTTAGGAGGTTTCCCAAAAGTAATGACAATTTTTTTGGAACTTAAATTTGGATCTTAGTTAAACTTGCCCGGGTTATTGATAAGTTTAGTAGATTGGACAGCTGAGACAGGACAGGATGGCGTGGAATGGGAATGAGGCGGACTTGACCCAATTTTTTGGAATAAGTCAGCAGTAGGAATACAAGAAAAACTACTTTGAAACGGAGAAGCAGTCAGTTTTGGCACTTTAGATGGAGTCACTGACATTAAAGGTGGACTTACGACGTGGTTGATAGCTACTGAGTTTTAAATTACTATTCGAGAGGAAGAAGGTGTTAATGGATTCATTGGAAGAAAAGTGGGAGGTTAAATTAAGGGGCTTTTGCACCGGACACCAGAGGAGATTGCTGAACCGTCTCGTTGTGGTTTGCATAGCCATGACCAGACTTATGGGTAAAAGACAGAGAGGCCGAAGGCCTATGCAAAAGGGGGGACAAATTCCTTCACTCCATCGGTGTAAGATCCCGACAAAGGAAACATTTTGCAAATTCTAGATAACGAGAAATGTGACCTCATTGTGCAAAAATGGAGTCCACCTTGACTGGGGAATAAAGGGTGACTAATAAAGGTGGATTTTGGCTACGTGAGGAGAGGCGTTTGGCCTCCGCTATTTTGTATTTTAAGCCGCACAAATGCAAGAAGTCTATGGCAACGTCAATAGGTCATCTGTCTCGGGAAACATTTTTTGAAAGAAAATTATAATTTCTTTTCTGTCGGTCTAATGTTTCACTGGCAACCAAATGGACGAGAGAGTCCAAAGGCTGATATTCCTGAGAGTGAATGGCAGAGATGTCACTGTCGAATAAGTTCCTCAGTATAGAGAGAACTGATCCAAACTTAAACATAAAATCATTAAAATTTTGCAAAGCAGACAGATCAAGCTGCTTAGTTTTGACAACTGGTTGCATATGCATCGGATTACCAGATGCAAACAAGCAACGCTTCGGATCAACTGCTGAGTGCTTGTGACAAGCTGAGATTTTCGTTCTCATTTTCGTTTTATGTTATTTTTTAAACTTATTTTTAAATAAGAGGATATATCTTAAACAAAACCAAAAAATGAGAAATTTATATGCAAAAAATTATACTGAAAAAGAAACTATCAATGAGGCTACGCAATGTAAGCTCTGCAAAATAAATATCCTGCCAGTTATTTTATTGTGGGAAATCGAATGTTTTTACAAAATTTTAACTAAGGTCCTATTTACGTGCTTGCTAAAACTTATTCGCATATAAGATCCACCTGACTAATAATGAGGCTATGTCGAGTGAAAACTTTGACACTTAAGATTGCCGCCTGTTGGAAAGGAGAAGTAACACAGGTATAAGCAGGTGATAAAGTGTTAAAAATGGAAGTTTGCATTCAACAATCAGTTAATAATTTCAGCTGTGGATGAGGAAATCCTGAAAAAATTAGAATGTTCATTTATCTTTATAAAACGAGCTGTGTGCCTTGACCTTGACCTTAACCTTAGGTCAAAAGTAAAAATGGCATAGTTCACAAGTTTTGAGCTGCTACATTTAACGAAATTAAGATTATTGTAGAGAATCATTTTTTGGTGGCATTCATGGAGAGGAGGACTATTTTTCTGTTTGGACAAAATAAGAGAAGGCTTAAAAGTTTGATTGTGGGGAATTTCCGCATTATATGAGGGGAAGTTCGATTTTAAAATGAAACAAATGGTTTTGTAAACACAGGTTACACAGAGTGCTGAGATGTTTGATGACATTTTTCCTTCATAAAAGCACCAAGGAAAGAGAAAATTGACCCTACTAGCACATACCACGTCTGTGTAGCCTTGCTATCACGGCAAGACCTGGCAATGGAGTGGCATGATGAAGCATTCTGGCGTGGCGACGGCATGGCATTCAACACAATCGTGTCGTTTGGCCACACCATCAACAAATTCACGTGAGGAGGCTTCTTTCTCTTCGTTCGTATTCATCCCTAATGGTCTCCATTTTGTAGCCACGAGTACAGTCTTCTAGAATGTCGGCTATCTTAGAACCCTCACATGCATCCCATTGTAGCTTCATCCCGTAATATGCGTACACTGAAGCGATAAGCAATCTATGTAGATGCATATCATATTCTAGTAGTCTTAATCTGTCAGAGAACTGCGCCCTGATTGTCTCTAAAGCACGCCAAACTACTGGGCTTATTCTCAGAAATTTTAAAACCGTCAAAATTAGAATCAGCCTCAATAAAATGTATGTTAGGCCTAGTCTGGAATACTGCTCGTTTCTATTTAGTCTTCTGCACGCTAGGGAACGAAAGAAGATAGAATTAGTCCAGCACTTCTTTACAAAAAGATTTTTCTATTCAGAACACCGAAACCTGTCCTGCCAACAACGCTGTGAGCTTACAAGCCTTGACCCGCTGTGGCTTCGCAGATTACAGAAGGGACTATTTTTACTGTTCAAACTACTAATTAGCCGTACATTTAAACCCCTTACATCTCTGAGGCACCTCGACCACTCTCGGCGCACCAGTCATCAAGATGTATTTTTATTTCTTCCTTTGGCACGCACTAATAATGCCTCTTGATGCATCCTCCACATGCAAAAAACTTTATTTTGCTTCTTGGTATAGATTATTTTGGAATAACCTGCCAATTGAAATCAGGTCGTTCACTAGTCTATCTGCATTCAAGCAAGACTGTACATTTATCTTAACATTGATTCTATTTAACTTTTATTTTCCTAATCTTTCCGAGCAGCTATCACCATGAATTGGAGAAAGGACCAACTGGAAATTAAGTGACCCTCTTGAAAATATTTTTTTCTCTACCTCGAGTGCCTCAGGAACCATTATGTCTCCTTATACCACCAGTCATTCAAAAGATGATGTCATTCCAACGTTCACATTCGGAAGAACACAGTCTACAATGCTCTCGTTTTGTTGGATTCTTACCGTCACCAGAATTCAATTCTGGATCCTGAGGTGCTGAGGTCTCAAGTTCACTGACGCCATTTCGAGAGATTCTGTTTCATGCGCCTTAGTGATCAAGAACGAACCCTATCGAGGTTTCATTATCTCATCCTGAAATGTCACTGCAGTATTAGTATACTCTACTCCTTACCTTATTTTCCTAAGCAGTTTTTTCTCCTACCCTCAATTCGAAAATGGAAGCCTATTGAACTCTCTCTCCATTTTCAAGATAGGAGTTTTTTCACTGCCTATTTTCTAGTTCACAATTAATTTAAAAACATCGCTAATTAAAGCCCTTACAGGGCAAGTGCTGACTTTATTATTACATTTTTGTACATTTTATCCACGCATATTTTCATAATTTTATTTTGGTGCTAATGTTTGTTTCGACAGTACCTTCTTGGCGCTAACCAAATATAATTTCGAAAAAGCCTTTTTGGTATAATTCATTGTCTCTGATAGGCAATAGTGAGTTTTAAATACCGGCATGTGACCTGAAAATATTTTTATTCACAGAAGATTCTAGACATCCATACATTTAACAAATCTTTGGGATCAATCTTTTTCATGCTATAATCTGAATGAATGTTCATAAGAATTGACATTATGTGGTACAAGAAAGCAGTTTTCGTTAATGTTTTCAGATGAATTATGCACATAACACTTGGAATAAACTTTGCAATAAGAGTTGGGATCTCAGAAAACGAATTGCTGGAAATACAATGCCCTCAGACCCATTAAATAGCGCGAAAATGGAATAGTAGCATCCACCAGCTACCCAATATTCCGGTGCCTCTTTGTCAGTCGATGGCCGCGACAACCATGACAATCCGTAGGCACACTGCTAACCAACATCCACACTCAAACATATGCCAAGGCACCACATGTTAAGCTGCTCTGAGTCACTGCTGCGCCTGCAGCTGGCGCCATTTCACGCGCATCGGACAGCATGCGTTAACGCCAATGGTGCCTCTTGACCCTGCTCCACGACTCAGAAACCAAACCAGCCCATCGCATCTACAACATTGTTGTAGTCAATTCCTCATGCTCGCACGCACCTCTTTCACTCGCGCGCAGAACACACCATTTGTGCTGCGCTATCGAAAGGACGCCTGGTTCTGAAATACAACCAAAGGACCAATTTCCGATAATCTGGATTGTATATAGGATTAATCAGGTTTCATAACCCAATACGTTATGAAATTTAATGGGCTAAAATATGTGTTTTTGTCTGAAGTCGATTTTCTAACACTGAACGTCACAGATTAATCGCCTATTACTGCATAAGGAAAATCATTTATTGAGAAAATCACGAAATTTGGCTTATAATTAAATACATATTACTTCAGTTGATAAGGCTTTACTTCGGTCTGAAGCAAACTTATTTTGGTTATCATTCCCAGTAATAACATGACACTAGCCAAAATTTATAATTTTTTTAGGTCAGACAAAAAAATCATCCCGTTTCGTTACAAATTTCCAAAGATAACCGCGAAAACTTTCATTTCCTGTCCATGATTTTTTCGGTCGCATCCCAAATACTGACAACATGCACGCAAAGTTTTTGATATTGAGTTCTCAGAAAGAATCAATTGATAAACAAAGACGATTATTCGGTCATTTGAGAATCTGTCAGAATCCGAAGGTCAGAACAGGCTCCAGGTCCACATGCTTTTATGCAAAAAGCACTGTGTAGATCCCGAAGCCAAGTTAAATTACATTGGCAAGGATTGCCTTGCAGATGTTATCTTTAAAATTAACTAAACTCATCTCCACTAGAGTCCCGCTTAGGTCAAGGCTAATCACAGGCGTACAGACAGGCTAGTAGGATAAAATCTACGCAACGAGTCAGTTATCCACATTTCAATATATTTGGATGCAAAATACAGTGCCTGTAAGCAACAAGTAAATATTATCTGCGTTTACATACAAAAAAACCATATTCATACCGTTTCGGCACAATTCTCCTTAAGGCAGGACAAGTGGCTGCTTTTCGAGTAAAAGTATATCTGGCAAAGCGATCCATTGCGTACCTTATTATAAATGTCTGCCTCTGACAATTTTTATGGGCAAAAGATGCAAACTTTATTACACAGCCTTTTGTACTATTTTTTTCAGAATCTATATCCAACTGTTATTGACCGCTGTTATTTGGCCGCTCTCAAACCATCCATGTCGGTAACCAGCAGTCGGCGGAGGTTGCGGTTGAAATTGGTGTTCCCCAGGGCTCCGTTCTTGGCCCTACCCTGTTCATTTTGTACGTCAAAGACTGCATCAATGAACTGGATTGTGATGTTGTCATGTTTGCGGATGATATTAAGCTATGGAGGGTTATCAGAACTGCAGCTGACGAAAGCATTTGCAGGAAAACCTAACCTTAATTCAACAATCGTCAAAGGATTGGCTTTTGCCGTTCAATGAGAACAAATGCCATTTTTTTACGAGTGGGTAAAACTAGTACTCTGAACCTCATGGATTACTGTCTGAATTGTGTACCATTGCAAGAAACTGATGCGCAGAAGGACTTGGGAGTATGGATCCCGAGCTCCCTTAAACCCTCGCTGCATTGTTCAAAGGTAGCCAAGTCTGCGATGTCAGCCCTGCACCTTGTCAAACGGGCTCTCTCTGCCTTTTATTTTATTTTTATTTATTTATTGCCAGTTTACAGGCAAGGTCAAAAAAATATATATGCAGTAGATGGTCAAGCTGACAGTGAAAAAAAACTCCTGATCTTGTTTCATGTGTTTTCAGGAGAAAAAAACTGCAGCTTATTCAGTAATTAAAGTTCTGGACAGGGACGCGTTAACACAGGTGCCCGGTAAAGAACCTCTCCATTCAGTGTTAGGGATCCAGTATTCTGCACCAGAAGGTATGTCGGCGAGCATCTGTTCACTGTTGACTGAGAAATAAGCCGATTGAGGTCTGCAGAGCCAGTAATTTTTCCCCTCAGCATGAAGACCGGCACAGGATTCAGAGTCCGTGAACGCCATCAGAACCGAAGAGCTTCAACAGAGTCAGCACCCAAAAAGTTTTTGGAAGGTGTCCTGAATGTAGAAAAACTAGTGACAGTTCGCGTAAACAAAGGGATAGCTTTGCTGAATTTTTGATACTTCTAGGTAGCTTATTCCAGATTTCTATAGCGTTTACCGAAAAAAACTGTCGGTATCTAACTGTGCGTGCCAAAGGAAGAAATAAAAATACATTTTGATGACTGGTGCGCCGAGAGTGGTCGAGGTGCCTCAGAGATGTTAGGGGGTTAAATGTACGACTGTTTAGTAGTTTAAACAGTAAAAATAGTCCCTTCTGTAATCTACGAAGCCATAGCGGGTCAAGGCTTGTAAGCTCACAGCGTTGTTGGTAGGACAGGTTTCGGTGATCTGAATAGGAAACTCTTTTTGTAAAGAAGTGCTGGACTGATTCTATCTTCTTTCGTTCACTAGCGTGCAGAAGACTAAATAGAAACGAACAGTATTCCAGACTAGGCCTGACATACATTATATAGAGGCTGATTCTAATTTTGACGGTTTTAAAATGTCTGAGAATAAACCCAGTAGTTTGGCGTGCTTTCGAGACAATCAGGGTGCAGTGCTCTGACAGATTAAGACTACTAGAGTATGATATGCCCAGATCCTTTATAACTCCGGGCACGTTTAGATCGTGACCATCTATGCTTAGGTGGGGCTGATGGTTGTCGCCAATAACCATAACGGAGCACTTTTGCCAAGAAAGTGAGAGGCGCCATGTGCGACACCACTGAGCGAAGACCTGAAGATCCGTTTTTAAGAGCTCAAGCACGATGTTGCGATCAATCGGTTTATATCGATAGGCAACTTTTAAATCGTCAGCGTACATAAAGGGCCTACCATACTGAAAACAATCAGGAACATCTTTGACAAAGAGGCAAAATAGAAGCGGGCCGAGCACGCTGCCCTCAATAACTCCGCTCCTCACATGCGTGGGGTTGAAGATAACATCAGAAATTTTAACCCGTTGTGCGCGAGCATTCAAATAGTAAAATATTAAGTTCAGAAGCTTGTTACCTATGCCGAAGGAGGCAAGTTTTAGCAGTAGGAGATCATGGTCAACACGATCAAAGGCATTAGTGAAATCGAAGTAAACGGCGTTAATTGCAAAACCGCTGTCTCTAGATTGTAGCACATGATCGAAGAAAGAGAGCTGGCAAGTGTCACAAGACCTTTTTTCGAGAAAACCATGCTGAGCCGCATTAAGTAGGTTATTTTCTTTTAGGTGACACATCATCTTGTCTTTGATCAAGGTCTTGAAGATATTCGAGACTGCTGGTAGTGTTTTTCTTGCCCTAAAGTCGTCAAATGACGAAGGTCGGCCGTGGTTGCGAATAGGCAGTATGTGTGATTCCTTCCATAAAATAGGGAAAGTTTCACTTTCAAGAGCAAGATTAAATATCTTATACAGAAGGGACGGAACTATATCGTTTGCATCTGCCTTTAGAACGCTGACCGGGACGCCATCTGGTCCTGGACTGTATGATTGACGAAAACGCCAAATGGCTACGGTCACGTCCCAGAGGGTAAAAGTTATGGTTTCGAGGACGTTATCTGTCCAAACCCGGATGTTAGGAAAGGGGGCGACAGTATGTTCCCTAAACGTTCTAGACAAGAAAGCATTGAAGCTATCAGCTGTCAACTTAGCGTCAGTTATTGGGTTTCCTAAGGCGTCTCGAAGTACGGGGTGCTGCGTTTTTCTCTGCGCTTTTACTGTGCACGAAAAGAGCTTCGCAACATTTAACGAAGGGTTTTCGGCAAAGATAACCTCATCGGCTTGTCGTTTTTCGTCAGACAGCCTCTTAGCCTCTTCAAAGATTTGCTGGATCAAGAGCAGGACGGAGGTGTCGTTTTGTAGATGAAAACGACGGGAGAGTCTACGCAGTCAACGGCGGAATGATAAAGGGAGGTAGACTTCATCCTTGACATTAATTATTTTCTTACGGGGAATAAAACGAGAGATGAGTGGACATAGAACTTTGTATCAGTACAAACATTCACATCCGAAAATACAAAGAAGTTAGTCCAGTCGTGGGAATTTAGGTGTGTTAGCAATTCCCTCATATTTGCTGATCTGAAATCACGGAAAAAGCTATATTTTTTGGAAAACGTTTCGGCAGCCTCTAGTTCTAGTGTAGAAAAGAACTATAGTGTGATCAGAATTCCCAAGTGGATCTAAAGGTGACACTGACGATGGCTGACAACCTCTACAAAAAATAAGATCAAGTATGTTTGATCCTCGGGTTGGAAAATCAACTACCTGGTCCCACATGCCTATATCTATGGCCTCAAGTAGGTCTTCGAACTTTGCAGGACCGGAAGTTGGAAACCAGTGAACTTCAGGAAGATTGAAGTCACCTGCAATCAAGCAGTACTTCAGATTTAAGTCAGCTGCAGCGTGAAATGCCAGCGAGAGACAAAGATCGTAATACTCGCTGGCATTGGGTGGGCGATAGACACTACCAACGAGTAAAAAGAGTAGTTATCTTTTAGATCTACTCGGAGCCAACAGCAGGAAAACCTAAACCGACTTCAACAATGGTCAAAGGACTGGCTTTTGCCGTTCAGTGAGAACAAATGCACTTTTATACGAGTCGGTAGAACTAGCACTCCGAACCTCATGGATTACTGTCTGAATTGTGTACCATTGCAAGAAGTTGATGCACAGAAGGACTTGGGAGTATGGATCTCGAGCTCCCTTAAACCCTCACTGCATTGTTCAAAGGTAGCCAAGTCTGCGATGTCAGCCCTGTACCTTGTCAAGCGGGCTCTCTCTGCCTTTGATGAAGACTGCTTCGCCAAAGTCTTTCGAACGTTTGTGCGGCTGCAATTGGAGTTCGCTATCCAAGCTTGTAGACCCTGGACCGCGAAGGATCTCAATATCCTCGAAAAGGGTTCAAAGGCGTGCAACCAAACTTGTGACTGGGCAGGGCTCATTACCCTATGAAACCCGATTAGCTAACCTTGATCTCTTTCCCTTGAGTTACAGGCAGCTACGAGGTGACCTGATACAAATATTCCGTATCATGTGCGGTCAGGGCTGCTGTCTCGTACCTGGAGACTTATTCCAGTCAGCAACAACCACGAAATTGAGAGGCCATCCCATCAAACTACGTGTAACTGGGGCCAGACTGGATACGCGAAAGTTCTTCTTCTCAAAGAGAGCGGTCGACGCTTGGAATGCTCTGCCTCTGGATGTTGTTATGACTACTTCCGTTGAGCTTTTTAAGAAAAACCTGGACCAGCACAGCAGTGCCCACTATAATATCCCCAGAACCTCATAGTTACGTCCCAGTTGAATAACACTCTTATCATTCAATACTACTTCTTACATTTCAGTACCATTTCTATAGCATTTTTGTTATCTCAAACTTATCGCATATGTCTCACTCACGAGAATCTTGTCAAAGACAATAGAATGTCCTCATGCTACTCGTAATATGCGAGTACACCGCTTTGTTTACTCTCTTCGATTAGCCAACAGCTGCTTATTTTCCGCACGCTATTATGTTAACCACCTTTTATACATTTTCACGATGTATCAGAGAGTTGTAAGCCATACTGTAACAAAAAGGGAGTTCAAAGGCGTTTGCCTATCTTTCCCTTAATACACTGAACTGAACTGACAATTTTATGGATTCTCCATCTTCATGTTAAACATTAAATTGACTGCATCGGTGTTACTGTGTTTGCTGTTTAGTCACGTTGTTTGTTGATATTTCTACGGGTTTTATCTTTCCCTTTTACGACCATATTTTTGTCATTATTTGTCGGTTACATTTGTCTTTTGCCCATCTGAAAGTTCACCATTCACGAGATATTTTTCAATGTGCGCCTCGTTATTTCATTCGATTTTAGTATAATTTGATAGTATTTTGCATATTTTTTCGTTGTATGCTTGTTCATGCATTTAATTTTGATTTGTTTCTTAACACTATCCATTTCTGAAACTGATGCCCTTGAATTTCGAAAGTGCATTGCAAATAGGTTTTTATCTGACTCGGAAGCCTATGATTGCACAACCTTTTACTAATTTCTAGATATTGGATTAACTTCTTTGTTTTCTGAGTATAATGTTATCTCGGCCATATGAGTTGCAGAATTTACTTCTTAAGTTAAACGTTTAATACTTACATCTAGTATAACTGTTGTATATGCGTAGCGCCACTCAGCGATGGCAGTTATAACTGACGTTATAATTATTACTACAGTAATTTCTGTCTCCTGGGCCATTTGCTGCACATATGTCTGGCGAATGCAATTGAAAATTTCCTTTGTGTTAATTTATGTCTTTTGTAAGGAAGCGATTATATGAATCAACTAGTCGTTGGCTGGATGCGGATTCGTTATAACGAATGTCCTCGTACGAATTCTTATGAGGACATTTTCAAGGATAATGCTTTTAATAAAGTTTTTGCAGCGATATACTAGCTCCGATGTTCCTGATGGTGCTTGTGCTGCTAGGCACCTCATTATGGGCCTCTATTTTGTGGGGGTGGGGCGGCAGTCGCCTCAACCGATCAGCGTACGGAATATAATTCAACAGCGCATGGCTCTTTCACAAGCATCAAAGATGCTAGATAATGTTATTAGGGAAGGAGAATATTGTTTTTATGAGTTATCTTGCGTTTTTACTTCAAAAACTGTTGTGGGACTAACCAGCATTATTTCGTGAATAGTAACACACTGAACGATTTTGACTCGGGAGCTTTTATTCCCATTCATCGGTATAACTGGCCATATCGAACGGCGAATTCGAGTTGTAAATAAATCTATTTTGCTGGAAAGTGTTTTCATTTGAACAAGGCCCTTTTAATCTAATAGTTTATAACCATCTGTACCGTCCATGAGAATTAGAACGTTTTAATTCGGCAGAACCTCCGCTATTATCCATTTTAAAAGGCCTTTTACGTCGGCCTTTTTTGCAATGATCACAGGTAAGTCAATATTGATGTAGATCTATTATCACGCAAACCAGGCAGGGGTTTTTAGTTGTTTTTCAGCTGGCATATTTTTGAGTCCTCACATCCCGTATCTAATCCCTTGTATCTGTCAAGTCCGCAGTGGAGCGACTTGTCTGGGTATATGATTGGATGTTATCACCTTTCTGTCTCCTGATTTTTTTTGAGAAGTACTCTATATAGGTTTTTGAATAAATACTTTTACCGGCTTTCTATAATGAATTGGGGGATTTCATTTTCACTACCTCTTTGTCTTCATGACTAGGTTTTTCTGTTGAATTGTGCCCATCGAAGTCATGTTAACCCCTGATCACGTAACTGCATTTGGATAGCCTTCTTTATATACTTACTTAGTACGTGTTAGTCATTTTTTTCTCTAAAGGAAGATTTAAAAAAGTGGAAGGTGACATTATTTGATTCGGAGGAACTATCAACAAGGATTGCCGTAACGCAAGGTAGTGATAGAAAAGGGAACACTAATACTGACTGACTTATTGAAGTGCTTTCGGGCCTGCTTTGAACTCGGACGTACCTTTCACGTAACCTTTTTGCGTATAAGCCAATCATTCTAGTCCCTTTCGATGGATCTGGAAATTTTGTCGCTTTCCCGCTTTGCTGCCTATCATTCCTACTTTAGAGACAACTATCCATTTCGGTATTTAACTTCCTTCCGTTATTTAATTTCATTTCTTAAAGTTCATTAGCATAATCTGTATTTCGCATTTCTACCGTTAGTCAAAACTGAACTCTGAATACTTCAGCATTTCTAGGGTTTTTCTAAAATGGCTTTTAATGGATACGAGCGTAGTATATTGTATAGAACCAATTTACTATTTATTTCTTCCTTATATCCCTTTATTTTATCCCCTGCTAATAATTCATTTGTTTCTAGATTATTCAATTTCAAAGAAGGCTGAATCTGACATTTTTTATATTCTCGTTTTTGATTTGCTTTTTTAGCGTCTCCAACGTTTTCGCTGTGCTGCCGACCGATTCAAGGAGCTTACTTTCCTAACAGGATAGGCGCTAGGTTCAATTGCCCTAGCTTCTGGTTTTAATCACCGGCATAAATTTTGTTTTGTTCGAGCGTCTTTTTTTCAACGCTGAATTGCTACTGCTTTCGTAATTCTGCTTCAATCTTACCTCGAAATGGTAGAAGTGAACGATGCGAGTGTTCCTTCTGAGAATTTATGCCTTCATCGATACGTCTATATGGACGAACCAGAGTTGCTCAAACGTTTTTTACAGACAATGCGGTTTGGAAGTTGTAATGCCCAAGATACTTATGGTGAGTTTTTCTAGATGCCTTCCTATTTTTTAATGGCCAAACAAGAAAATTGAATTTATAGGGTGATTAGGTCGCTCCACTTACTGTAGATGAGGTTTAATTTTTGAAACCACGCTGACTCGTTTTCTGCCTCTGCATCACTTTCATTTGGACTGCAGTGGTTAACGTACTTGTTATTTTAACAATCGCGCTACAGAGGCTCTTGCGGTACTATCTTTTTACGGATGTGATACTTAATAGTAAAGGCATACTACGGGATAGAAATTTAAGCATAATCGATAAATACAATGCACGAATAACTATCATGTTCTGAAAGCCCGTACATCTTACTCATTGAACCAAGTGACTACTGATCGTAGCGCCGTTTTTCTCCTGCGCTTTAGCTGGTGATCCCACTAGATAATATAATCATAAAAGTGCTCCGTAGCTTTCTGATTATTTATTTAATGACCTTTTTTCTCATCCTTGAACGTTTTAGTCATTTTATTATTTTTTATCTAGGAAACACTCCTCTCCATCTGGCCGTTATGTTGGGACGTTCAGGTACAAGTTTGTCATACATAACTTCCAGACTGTATTGAACACCTTCTAGCTCATGGTGCCCGTGTAGATATACGGAACGGGTGGGGCTGGACTCCTATTGATGAGGCAATTTGTCGGAAAAACTCTACTGTTGGTAAGCTCTATTTCCATTCGCAGGGTGGTTATGCTCCTTTTCAGCCTACAAGCTGTGGCATATAATGCGAACTTCAGATCAGGAGAAGGCCGAGCGTCTCTTCTTCGAGGACTTCCTCACAAAGGTACCGGATGCGGATATTGACTTGGAATGGGAATTACATAGCTGGGGTACGTGAACCCCACAACTGACCTTGTGTGCTCGATATTATTACGATTACTGAGCGTTTCATTTCCTGCGGTTTGCATTCTTTATATGAAACTATCGTCATTACCTTGTTTAATGGTACAGCCACGGGAGGACCTGCGATATCATTATTCACCTTTCCGCGTTGCTTAGTTTTAACAAACCGAGGTCTCTAGACTTTCCTTATCTTGTATATGAGTGCCCTTATTCCGAAGTATCTTAGTCAACCTTAGCTGTCAGATTCGGTTAAAATTATTATTCAGGTATTGTACTCTCTCAGATGGCTATCTCCTTCTGAAGTGGCAATATTTTTTTCTTAAAGTTCCCTTCGTCAGTCGGTTCCTACCTTCAGACAAGTGCAGGGTCCGCAAGAAGGGCAATAGAGTAAGGTAGGCACCGTTTGAATTTTCAATTCTTAGATACTGCCAGCTTTTGAAGTCAGTTGTTCACCTTAAATCTATTTTTTTCAGCAAACATTCTGTCCTCATATCCTTCATGCAACTTGTTTGGTTTTACTCTTTTTTGCTCAATTTCGTGCCACTTTTATAGGGTGGACATGTCTTTGAAGGGCTTCCAGGATTTCGGTTGGCTTCGAGGGGACATCAGCTTCCTCTTGGACGGCAGCCGTCTCTTTGACGAAAAGGTCGTCATGCTCGATCATGATCAAAAGCTTTACGAGTGTGTCACGAGCCAGGTGGGCCATGTCCCTCTGCCTTTGCTCTTCTTCTTGCTCATATGCAAAGCTTGATTGGTTCTTCGATACACCCCTCTTTCCACCACGCCGATTACTTGTTGTGACTTTTCAAGTTGTTGATGCTTTATTTGCGTAGCTTGCCCCTTTTCAGTTATCAGAAGTAGATTCTGCTCAGTTTGATTTGGAATGGAGTCTGATCGCCAGTTCGCCAGTGATCGCTCTGCGTATTCTGCACGATAATATCTCATGTGTTCCTAACTACAGTGGTTGGTTCAATTCAGAACAACAGAAGGTGGACCAGGTAAGCTAGGCCGTCTGTCGAACTGTTTTTTTTCCGTTTGGCTATCATAATGTCTTTCAGTCGACTGCATTTTTACCCGACTTTTAACACGTTACTTTTGGCACCTGGTGTTAAGGTTGCATGAGGATGTGCATCACAACCACCTTTTCAGAGTGATAACTGCAAATTACGTGGTTAAACAGCTCTTTCGTGATGCTGACCGGGAAGTATGTGACATGACAGCTAGTCACCCGTTTATAGTTTGATTATGTTTTTTGATCTTTGAAATCCAAATTCGATGTCATTTTTCCGTTTTTGCATTTTTGGAGTTGCGGATAACTACGGCGAAGATGATCGAGCTTGATTTTGCTGGTGGAGACGTCAAAGAAACCAAAACTCCCATAATGTCACATATCGAGAGGCCAGTCAGTGACTACGAATTTAGACAGATGCAATCATAGGCACCATTTTTATGTCACAATAATTTATCGCCCGTAAAACTGCTGCGTACTGAGTATCTTGACGTTTTTAAAATCCTAGTGAATACTTTGCGGTTTTCACTGTTCTCTGTCCATTGCCCAAAATGACAGATTCTCTACTTTGTGTTTATCAAAACCTTCAACGTAGCACCATTCTCGAAAGCAGTTACTTAAGTGATGAGTTATCGGGCGTTTTTTTTATAAAAGTGAGGGTTTGAGCTATATCTGTTGACCCTTCCAAATATAAAAAGTAATCGCCGATGAAAATGGCGTCCTATAACGGGGATCTGCAGGAAATAGGCTCTTGCTCAGCAAAAATCGTTTTCATTGCTTCCTTTCACCTTTCTACATTGAAATAAACTGACTACTGGATATGTCTGGAGCATTTACACCAACGATAGTTTCACTATCGTGAACACTAATGTCCATCGTGTGCTCCACGGCAAGATGGGCGCAGACACAGTGACTGAAGCGTGAAGTAGTTTATAGTGACGACAGACTTGCGTAGCACCGGCTACCCTCTCTCCTGCCCTTCCCGCCCGGACTAGCTGGCGAGACAGTCAAGAAGACTAGAATCGGGTTGGTCGCAGTGACTAACAGGCACACAAAGCTTGCCTGCGCGTGGAACGCACGACCAATTTCACGGCTCGGATCCCACCTAAGTGGGAGTGCCAGGGAGGCACATAAAGAAGAAGCCATTGCAGCCCGACTCTCCGTCCTGTGTGGAGGATCGTGTTACCCAGTCAGTTGGCAGCAATCCAAGCCACGGCATTTAGCATACCGTGGTAGTCTAACCGCTCGTCAGCTAATTTATAATTGGGAATATGCGCTGAGTGCCGCGAGGGTGAAGTCCCGAAGTTAACTTCCCTTTCTCTTCTCTAGAGCAGGCACTGGTCCACTGTCCGCGCTGGTCAGTCATCTGATGTTGGAGCAGTTAACACGCTCCAAGAATCCGTGATTGATAGTACCATTTTTTTAAAAAATGATCTGAACTTTCGTTCGTTTTTCCAGCCGAAGTATTCTTTTCTCTGGGTTTCCAGAGGCCATAATTTCCTATAAAATGTTTCGAAGGTATCACTGTTATGCTGACCCATTCTAAGCTGTGGAAAATGCATAAGAGGTTGTGGACGTATCATTCCGACGTTTTACAAAATCCTCCTTTTTTTCCAAAAAAAAACAGTACGCGTGGGCCATTTATCCTTTCGTGAACTGCAAGAATCCATGTCCAGTGGTAGGCGAAAAGAAGCTCCCATTAATCTTAAGAATGATTTGCTGAATAAAGCATCAGCGGTCTGCCTAGCATTGTCTGCATAGTCCTCAGCCAATATCCTCCTTATTTTAATGAAAAGGCGATTATGTTTCGATCTTCGTCTCCCGCAAAATTAAATTTCTGGTCATAACGGAAATGAACTCGAAAACGAGAACGGCCACAGGTGGCGAATGTTTAACTGTGTGCCCGTCTATCGACTATCCAGTCGCATTTTTAGTTAATATGCCATCCAAGAAAGCCAGTCGCCTAGTCATCCTTGCTTCAGCCTCGTCTTTCACCACCTGTACGAAATGATGGTCTCAATTTTAATTACTTGTAGTTGGCTTGATAATTTTATTGGTGTAGTTTAGGAAGAAGTGTTTGCGCCGACCAGTTCACCTCCAGATAACGTATTTCAGAAATACACTCTGGGCGATCATGCATCCTCGGGGAAAATTAAACGGCCTATTTTATACACCTCCATCCTATCAGTTAAACGCAAGGAGGTCATTTATGTGTGCGACTCACAGGGTCTTTTCCCGAACGGAGCCGATGCTAGTGGGTGTCCAATATCTCAACTCGGATCGCCTGAGTGCTTTTAGCGTGTCGTTGTAGTTGCTTGTACCTGACAGCCAGCGGCATCGCTTACTCATACAAAAACAGCGCTGGTTGCTGTGGTCCACGTCTCCAGTGAACGACGGTAGGTATCTCCTCAGGTGGTTGAGCTCACCCGTATACATCTAGGCGCTTATTAATCAGCTGTCTCGAAGGGATTCGCTTGATAAAATGCTTGTGAATCATCTCCTAGACCCCGACTGTGGACCATCTGCTCCGTGTGTGAATGCATCTTCGTTTTGGTCCCAGCTGGTGATCAGGGTTATGCTTGGCTGAAAGAAAGCCGAATAAGCCTGAAACAGTTCCGTCTCACTCTACCCGCATTCTCTGTCGCCATTCTCTTCTGTTATCATAACATGACCGACCTCGGCCTGGTAGTTGGTTGCCCGTTCGTGACATTTGCAACCCACACGGAGCTTGTTGGCTTCGGCCCATTCCTGACTGAAAGTCGGCATAACATAGATAACGAGAAAAAGAAGCGCATAGTAGGTTGAATTTGCACAAAAAGTGAACGCATAAGAGAGAATATTCAATGAATATTCTGTAACTTAAAACCACTATTTTGGAACGAAAAAGAGGAATTTTTATAAATTAAAGGAGCTGGATAAATCTACGACCTGGGGATTGCCAGGACGATCTGAGGTGACCACATGGTCCAGCTGTTTGCAGAGTTCGGGTTACTCTCGACGTATGCAGGCTGCTTCCAAGTAGTGCAAGGTCCGATTTGTTCGTGCCCTAAAAATTACACGGAAGGCTATTTTGGGGTCAGCAGAGTGCCCCCTATCTAGGAAGCGTTTCGTGATCGCAGAGCGAGTTTTTTTATATTTTAAAAGCCGTTTGGGCAAATGCTCAACTGACCTGGTCGGCAATTGCCTTCGCATTCGCCCAATTTACTTGAATCCGCAAATGCATGCGAATTCATAAACAGCATTTGGGGTGGCGTGCAACGGTAGGACGTCCTTTGCCCGTTTCATTGGACTAATGTCAGTTGGAGGGATGAATACGAGTTTGGCTGTATTGTCGTCCTTTCACTAGTGCACCGCAACTGTCGCTTGATAGTATTTGAAATGTTGTCACCCCTAAGGGCTAAGGATACAATTGCGGACTTTTTTCTGAACTGCCTGTTCTGTACATTATGGCCATAAAGGATTGCTGTACTTTTGGGTGTAGCGTGTTGGATAGCCACATTTAAGTGAAGTTACTTTGAGGCAGGCAATTGCTGCATCTAATGTCACCATAGAGAAAATGTTTCTCTCTCTCTATCTCTTTGAAATCGCCTATACACCAGGTTGTGTTTCCGTTGTATTAGCACCAAGCTCGTATAATGTAAGTATTGACCTCCGTGTATTCTTGTACAATGTGTGTTGTGTGGAGTGGCTGACTGGTGGTCTAAGAGTCAGGCTGCGATGGCTCCTTCTTAACGTGACCTCTGGCTATCTCACGCATGTGAGATATAAGCCGTTGAACACCCTGTTGTGTGAGATCCTGGTGCTCGTGTTTGGGGGGCCAGGTCGTGTACGTAGTACACATAGACGAGGTCACCAGCAGCTGCCCCCACTTCCGCATCAGACAACTGACCGGCTCGGACAGTGATCTGATTTTGGGGGTGGGGGAGAGAGTGAGGTCGACGGCTCAGTGCATGGTCCTCACTATAAACAATCTGACGCGCTTGAAACTATCAGGGTGCGCTAAAAGCCGTGGCTTGGAAGGTTGCCAACTGACGGGATAACTCAAACCGCGTGGTCAGCCCAATGTGTTTTTTGTGGAGTGGCTGACTGGTGGACTGAGAGTCAGGCTGCAATGGCTCCTTCTTAATGTGGCCTTTATGGCACTCCCACTCCGTGGGATCCGAGCCAGGTGTGGTGGTACGCCCAGGGGCGGCTCCGGCCGCGCCAGCCATCTGTGCCCTCTCCCATCTCTGGTCTTCTTGACTCTGTCATGACACCGGGCTCAGGTGGGAAGGAGGAGAGTGTGGTAGATGCAACGCAAGTCTACTATCACTTTAAACGAAATCACGCGCAAGTTACCATCCCTGCATCACCCTTCCGTGAAGCATACGGTTGAAATTGTCGAAATCGACTGTCGAACTATCGTATTCTTGTGGAAAACCGATCACCTTATTGAACCATCTTCCAGCCCAAACCTGAGATGTCCAAGATGGGAAGCTTGTTGCACTGCTCCTTTTCCATTGTGAATTGCATTCTAGGGTGCAGGCCAGGGTAAATGTTTAAACTCGGAGAGCTCAGCATATAGGAGGAGCTGCTGAGAGGAACTGAGATTCCTTCCCACTGCCTCATTTGGTCCGCAAGGAGAAAATGGCGACAGGAGAGGACAAAGCGAATGCCCAGAACCAGCTGGTCCACCGGAGATCACTGCTGTCGGAGTTTTTGCTAGGCAAACGCAATGATGAGGCCTGCGACACCCTCGGCGTGACCATAATTTTAGTTCAGCTCGACCCATAGCACCGCTCACCGAAACCTCCGGCTGCAGTGTGACGGTAACTAGTACTGTCCCTTCCGTACATCCCTCTATGTAGCCCACTTAAGTTAACGTTGGAGAGTAGCATGGGAAATAAACGACGCAGTTGTTGTGACTCAGGTGGTTTGTGCTGACCTGACCCATTTGCGTATGATTGAGGGCGAAAGAGGTCAACAGGACTGTAACACAATAAAGCATCGAGTTCCAAAGACCCCAACCAACATGGATTAGGTCTGAACTCCCGCCTACGCCTTAAGTAGGAAAAATGCTTCCTATACGGATGCCGAACTGAACGGTTGACAGGCTTCAAGACAAATGTTGTGTATTGCCCAGTTTTTGAAAAGGCAAGACACGGAAATAGGAACCACTCACGTAGTACAGGTGACTTGGTGCTAAATTTCAGGAAGTCTATCTATTACCATGTTTTAACTCTAACCTTTATATTAACTCTGATCTCTCTGTAATTTATCGTAAGGCCACCTGTAGTACGTCGTTGGTTCTTACAGTTGGCATTGTTGGTATGCTCCCTCTCTCCCCACCCTCTCCAAGAAAACACGAGAATTGGAACGCTCCCCCCACGTCATACATGTGGCCTTGCGCTAAATCCCACGCAGGTTAACTAATCCATTGACCTAACGCTAACATCAAACCAATCCCTAACTGTAACCCTAATCCTACCCTCAACGCTAACGCTAATTTCCCCGGAATTTAGCGCAAAGCCACCTGTATTACGCGTGGTTCCTGTTCTCGTGTCCTGTCGGGGGGAGGGGAGGGGGAGGCATATAGTCAATCCCTACCGTTCTTAATTCCGTTTCATACCTTTTTTAAACGAGTAGTGTTCGACATTGGCGTTGTAAAATGCGAAGCCGGAAAACCTTGACCACAGCGTCTTCTAATGGTTATGACGTCGTCTTTTGTTCGGAGGAGAAGCACGGCCATAACCGGTCTGCCCCCTTAGCAGGACCACTAATCGTGTCTACTGGTGGTTAACAGAGAAACTGCGTTCAATTAAGGTTAGTTATGTTGTCATTGATCCCTTGTCACTGCTACCCTGCGGTTAATGTACTCAGTCACAGCTTTAGGGGGTAAGTAACTAATGAGCAATTCGAATGGTTGTTGGGGACTCGTCTGTACTCAAAGTTCCCATGAAAACCCATTTAACATGTCAAAACACTAAATAATGGTCTATGTTACATCATCCGCGAGATCTAACGTGCCCACAATCTTAGTTCAGTGGTGCGGTCGAATAGTATTCCACCTGTTCTACTCGATTTCAAACCGTCCTTTGCTACCGGGGCCCTAAGATGTACTAATGCTCCTTGAATTTGGTCCAGAATGCCCGACAACGCGGTCTTCACTAGTGTAGTATAGACTTTGGCTGCCTGTTCCAACCCTAGACTCAAGCTTTCGGGAAATCGAGGTCCTCTGTATTAACTTTCACTCTGTCCTCTGTAAATGCAACCCATATAAATGTGGTTTAGACAGTCGGGTGATTGTCCTTGTGGCAGGCGAAGGAGACAGTGACAGGATAACGTACGCATGATAGGAAGAATGCTTTACTTGCCCTTCTTTCGTTTCTGTCCACGTGCCAACATTAATTGCCGATCAGTAACGATCGCTGCCGCCTGATTGGTGCTGGCAACAGAAATGAGCAAATATAACCCACAAAAATTCCGCAGTTTTATGATTCAACATTCCTTAGTATCTCTGCCCCCCAGCTTTCTTATTAACAGCGTGCCTTTCGTGCACCATCTTGCCTGACTAACTCGGACAGAACACCTTCGAGTGTGCCACGGCGTTTGACGTCAATTCTTCGCACTCTCACACTCGCAAAACGCGCGTAAACTCGAAACACGCATAACGGTAATGCGAGTAATCGTTCTTCGCCTGAAAATTTGTACTTTTTAGATAATGAACCCACATGAAAAAAAATTTGCTTGGCAGTAGTGATGTTGGCCAGTAAATGAAATTATCCTCACCTCACCCCCAGCTAACCGTCTGCGTTCCGCTCATCACATTGCCGTTTCACTACCTGCCTCATAATGGCTACACGAAGACAAAACGTGCTTTAGTTCGGAGGGGGGTGGAGCAGTAAGTACGCTTACTAAATAGTACTTTGATCCTGCGTCATAAAGCCATTGAACATCAGAAAATAACATACCAGTTTTTCTTTTTCTTGTACAATTCCTTCTGCTGTCCATGTGGGCCAGCACAAGCACCAAGCCAGTTAGCATCCTGGCTGACTGCTTTTGGATATTTTGTAATTTCTTTATTTAGCTTTTACCCCCCCCTCCTGGTCATTTTATATCTTAATTTCTACTTTTTCTTCCGTAGGTTGGGCAATACCGAGCGAAGTCTTTCACTCTCTCAAACATTGTGGTTGAGAGCCAGTCAAGGTGGGTTCACCATTCGACACACTACTTCCTCTTCTTTAGACATGAACACGTCTGCGAGAGTAAATACAGCAATGCTCTGGCCAATATCCTCGGCCTACTTCATTCGTCTCTCCAGGCACCTCCTCCGGTACGGCAGCGATTTGCGCATTTGGTTTCCCACCACATTTTCTGTGTATTATTCCAGTTTTTTCATCCCTCAGAGTCTTGTCCTCCTTTCTGTAGACCATGCTTTTTTAACGGCCTTTCTGCTGTTTATCATTTCGAGTGTAAATTTCCCGCTTCCTCTCCCTAATGTTGATCTTCTTAGAATTCCGGAAAAATAGGAGCCCTAGAGCATGCAATTCCACCTTGGTGACGTGTGTGAATTAGCTTACAATGAGGCAAACCTGTGGAGCATCTAGCGCGCTCTCTTATCCATAACCCACATTACTCCGATGGTACTACAATGATAACGTGGACGCACTATCTTTCAATGCTAACCGGCACGTCTATGCGTGTCGCACATGACCTGATCATCAGTACATGTACCAGGAATGGACGCAGCACCGGTACTTTGCGCGTGCATTAGTTTATAGTTAGGCTGACATGCACAGCATCTACTTAACTCTCTCCTCCCTCATGCACCAGGTTTCAATGGCAAGATAATGTCAAAACGCCCGGAGACGGGCACAGGCACAGTTGATGACAAAGCTTAACAGTCCGTCCACACGTGCCAAACACGATCCTGTCCCCTATGCATGTGCCAGGCCTTCACATCAGTCTGCCCTCTGGCATTTTGCCTCTCGTACTTGACTAGCATTGTCAATGATTGGAGAGGTAGGGGGTGATTTGCAAGTCAATGGGTATTTGTGATACTTCTACTTCATGCGCTCCATCCACACCTACCGTGTTCAAATGCCAAGGCAAAATCAAAGCCACTGGATGTGGGCGTAATATCATACGCGCGCCACGCACGTGTAAATCCCTACACGTATGGCAGTCAGACTTTCGAAATAGGGTCTCTGAATTACTAGAAAGGTCACCTTAGGAAGGGGCCTGACCTCCAGCCTAGTAAAGGCCTGAGTCATCAGCCTAATTGCACTGGGATAGTTTAAAACCCGTCAGATTGTTTATGTTGAAGATGGCATGTACTGGATCTGACCGCGTGGTCAGCCCAGTGCGTGCGTTTGTGCGCAGTGGAAGACTGGCGGACTGAGAGTCAGATTACAATGGCTCCTTTCTTAATGTGGCCTTTATGGCACTCCCACTCAGTTGGAGTTCGAGCCACCCCTCCCTCTGTTGTAGTGTTGTTTGTGTTGAACCACAGTGCGTGGGCCTGTGCCCTTCTCTCTCTCTCTCTCTCTCTCTCTCTCTCTCTCTCTCTCTCTCTCTCTCTCTCTCTCTCTCTCTCTCTCTCTCGGTTTTCCTTCTCCCATCATACCGCAGAGACGCATCGGAGCAAGATTGGTTGGACATGAGATTGAGCACAGTAATTAGCGCGGCATAGGTTGTCCATATAAGATCTTCCACAAACTTGGTTGGCATTCTTGTATGCTCAATGCGATAGTGAGGCCCGTTTTTCGTGTCCGGCGCTGATGTTTTGCTGTTGTAATCGACAGTGACCACATTCAGTAGGTTATGTTTGCGGTTTCCTTGTATGTGATAATGCGGATTTTAAAGTGTTCGATCTCTTGTTCTAAATACCTGTGAAAGTAGGGGTCAGCTTGGAGTTTTTGCATTCTTGATCTGCAAGTAAAGCTCTCCGTGAGTGGGTTCTATAGTCGGATATAGATGGTGTGAGACACGTGTTGAAGTGAAATTTTGATGACTGGCGAAGGGAGGGAAGTTATAAGTAGCAGCAGCGCGCGCGAATTGAGCTTTCCTTACTTTGAGATAGCCATTAATTTTCACCCTACCTTGGAGCCGTAGATGACTCGGGGTAGGTGAGCCAGTGTAGTCTGGTCGTTCTTGGGTCAAGTTTGGTGGACTGAGTTCGTTCAGCTTCAGGGATTTGAACATTTAGCACCCAGTTTGCAATACCATGCGTACTGTTTTGCTTGTTAATGCACACCTGAAGTCGTCTTTTTATACCTCCCCACTCCTTGAGTGGCATATAGTGGAATAGCCTCCCCCAGTAAAGACCCGTTGTGAAGTAAGCATGCCTCTGAGGCTAGCGAATAACCAGTTGCGGGCTTCCAGGGGCAATTATGCCATTAACCTCCTGTCTTGCTCCTTTAATAGACCCCTGATGCCCTGTCAGAGGCCTCCGAGTCCTCTACGCCCCCGTCTCCATCGACAACGCCAGCTGCACCAACGAGAACCAGGTCGTCCTCCACCAGCAGCGCCCAACTACCCCCGTGGAACGCCTACTGCTCTGGCTCACTGAAGTCAAAGGCCCTCTTTTTCGGTTGCAATCCGGCCGTCAAACGGAAATCCTTAAATATCTCCTTCTCAGTATCTTTTGTAAGTTTCCCACTGTTCTTCCACCATCGCTCTGGTAGAACACTTTCGCGTCCTGGGACAGATGACTCGAGTATTTACAAACGGCAGTTATGTGGAAAACCACGTCAGTTCGACCGTCGCTAGGGACGATCTCTACAGTATGCCCCACAGCATGATGGTCGCTAGACAGTAACTTGCGCGTGAATTAGTTTAGAAGGATGGCAGAGTTGCGCAGCCCCTGCCGCACTCTCTTTTCCCCCTCACCCATTTGGGTTCGGTGGTAAGACAGAGTCAGGATGACCGGAGGTGAGGTCGGGCGCAGTGGCTGGTGAAGCTAAACAATTCAACTACGCGAGCCACACTAAAGACCGGGCTCGTACAAAATGAACCAGAAATTCACAGCCGTAGGCGTTGGTCGGTGTCAATCCAATCTAAATGGGACGGCCATAAAGGCAAAATTCAGAAGGTATCATTGCAACCTGACTCTCCGTCTTGAAGAAACTGGATTACCACCTCTGCGACATTCCAATTAATGACCTCTAGTGCGTCCAGGTAGTTTTCAAAGTGCTTCAAACCGCTTCTAGTGAAGTGTCGGCTGAACTTCCATGAGACTTATGTACTTTACATTCCCTATCGCATGAAATGTCAACCGAACAAATTGCTTATGCAAGGTTGATATATTGCGTAACGTGTAGCTTAATCTCAAGATATTTCAGTTAATTAAGGATGCCGGCTTTTGAGCTATCATCTTTCTGACCGCCTGCAAAAAGTACTCTATAAAAATGGTTACTTGAATAGTATACATTTTTCTCATTGATTTTCAATGCCCTTATAAATTAAAACATAGAAAACACCCAAAAATATTCTTTATTGGCCTCGTTTGCTAACGAATCATGCCTTCAAATGTTATACTTGCAAAAAGGGTAATCTCCAATTTTAAAGATTTTCTAATTATGAGATTTATTAAGACCGTGAAATGTTCATTCATCATACATTGTATCCGTCGATTTATTAATGTTGTCCATAAAGCACACAACCTGGTCCACATCCATTGCAAAATTTTATGAGCACTATGGGACCTTGTCCTCATGGCCTGGAGAAATTTGTGCTTTTCCTTTGACAGAATGCATACAACCTGTAGTTTGAAAACCTTAAAGTGTGACGGTCGGTAGATTTCAAAATATCCTGGGATTAGGCTGCACGTTACGTCCATACTTAAGTAATTTGTTGGAATCGAAAACAGTACGAGTTCGAGAGAAGCGAGAGAGAGAGAGAGAGAGAGAGAGAGAGAGAGGAGAGAGAGAGAGAGGAGGAGGAAGAAGAGAGAGAGAGAGAGCAGAGAGAGAGAAAGAGAGAGAGAGAGAGAGAGAGAGAGAGAGTAGAGAGAGAGAGAGAGAGACAGAGATGAGAGAGAGAGAGAAGAGAGAGAAGAGAGGCAGTCTGACAATAGCCCCACTCAATTGACTGATCGAACAAAATTAAAAATCTACACAAATTTTACGACTTAATGAGAAACAAGTTCTCTTCGAACAGCTGAGACCGTAGCAGACAGGGTGATAGATGCACAAGTTGGGCAGTATTTGTAGCCCATAGTGGCTACGCGATGACATGCATACTGCAATTAGCAGCTATCGCGATTACCGCTGGGGTTCGTAATTGAGGTGATGATAGCTTGGCCGTCCGAGTCGTTAATGGCTGTGAGTTCATCATCCATGTTGGATGCAGGCGTGATAAGGAGCCGGCAGTTTGGCTCACTGTCATTGGAAGCGTCGGTCACCCACGTCCTCTCCACGTGACCCATTTCCCTGCTTAGCCGAGGCCTCGACACGGAGTATGGGATCGGGGGTTCATTGTGCTTGTTGATAGACTGTGGGCCTGAGAACCATGATTCAAGCAGTTCGCGGCTCACGCGGTCATCCCCTCTTGCGAGGATTTACGGCCTCATCGCACTTGAAAATATGGCCGGATCGCGTCGAGTTAGCTGCAATCTGAGAACCAGCGTCTTTCCTCCTCACTGCAGCCACGTACTCGGCCATTCGCGTCCAGATTAATCTCTGGGTTTCTCACGGCCTGTGATCGCCTGGCCACTGCGTACTATAAATACTGCTCACCTTGTGCCTCTATCACCATTTCTGCTACTGTCTCTGATGTTGGGTTCCAGAGAGAATCCGAAACGTCAGGCCAATAAACACCACTTTCCAGTTATCGCTTCTTCTTCTTCTTCTTCTTCTTCTTCTTCTTCTTCTTCTTTTCTTCTTCTTCTTCTTCTTCTTCTTCTGGACTGCTTCCTGGAACTCGCCTGTTCGTTTCTATCAGCATCTTAAACTGTCTGCGCCTTTGCATGCCCGCAGAATATTTCTTCTGTGTGGTTTTGGGATTCACCCGAAAGCGTGAGAATTTTTCTTCAGCATACTTAGGGTTCCAGTCCATTTTGGAAAACACATTCAAGCCAACTTTCCCAAGCAGTGTCTCAAGTAGAAACAGTGATTTACTCGGCATTCTCCTTGTCGTTCTGGCAGAGCTTTTGAGATTGTATACTTGTGGTGTTGAATAAATGGAAGAAATTGAGCTGGGGTGCGGGAATAGGTACCTCCCTGAATTGTAAGTGCCCCACGCTAAATCCTCCCCCCCAGCCGCCGGGGGGAGAAGGTGTTCAATCGGGAATATTACCAATGATAGATTGGCGCTCACCGATCGGTTACGGGACTCACTCGTCCCGTTGTGTCCTGGGGCTCACTCTCCAGCCCCGCAGGCAGCTGTATGGCGGCTAGAGATATAAGCAGAATGGCATTACCGACAAAGACAAAGGACACTGAAATTATCACTTCGGGCTCGTAAGCCATCATCAGCCAGCCATACCCAAACCCATGGTTAACGTTAGAACACGGGACTATTAACGCCCTGCAATTTAGTGCAAGTCCGCCTGTAATAATGGGAATTAATTCTCGTTTCCAACTGCAAATGATGTTTTTTTAATCCTTTTTAACAAAATTATTCATTTTGCATGTGCTTCCAGTATGTACGACTCCAGGCGTAATTATTTCTCCGCTGCAATTGACATGACCGATTGTGGTTATTTCCAGTCGTCAGCCGGCATGCCACCGTTTACGCAGCGTTCACCTGTCTACTTTTCACGACAATCAATACTACAGTAATAACTTTTGATGTTAAACCCTGCTTGAGGATTTCGTCTATTGTCCTGTTTAATTTCCTCCAACACGTTATTTTTCTGCACCGAGCTAATCCCTGACCTGTGTTCTTTGCCGTTTCTTTCTTCACTATTTTTCGAAATCGTCGGATCCTTACTCTTGTGGCGTTGCGTACGGGTGACCTTCGTTCCCCTGATCTTAGATTGATCATGTAGATTGGCACCTCAACCGCAAGACCTTGTCTGCACCAATCAATGATATTTCGTGGGCATCAGTTACAGAAGCAACGACAATTGTTTTTACACTTTGATTAGGATCAGGATCATACGAAGCACTCATTTAGAAATCTTTCGCTGCTGGTGCATGGTTTTATTGATTAGATTTGTGGTCCACACTGCAATGAACGATAGGTGCGCCTGGAGTCTCACTTTTCCCGCACCAGAATTTGTTTGAAATCTAAATTCTGCGTTCGCCCTCTACAATATCTGCTGTCTGAGTCAGAGTACTGTTGGAGAACAGAGCTGTTTTTTACGTTTATCGCAAAACAGATGAGAGAGGAAACTGTTGAACTAACTGCAAGGAGTGCATTTGGCATTTCTTTTCGCAAGCGCTTGTGCAGAATCGCAAAACCTCCACACCGATTCAGCTGCCAATGCTCCTAAAACAGGTGTGAGGGTATTCTAAAATCTGGTTTATATTGCAATTGATAAGGCAAATTTAGTATGTACAAAATACAAAAAAAATTAGAAACAGGTAGGTGATACTATTCAGTAAGAGACTATTGCAAATTTTACCGTTTCCTTGGATAAAAGTTAACAAGATGGCTTAAAAACTTTGGGACACTTTCGGATATCTGGAAAACAGGGATTTGAGTGATGTGCGTAGTGACATCTTATTCCCTGCAGCAGAATTTTAGATTGTTTCGGACGTTATAACCCCTTTTGCATACCACATCAACAAAGTGCACATTTGTGCGGCCATTTCTTCCTCTTCAGACTATATTTTTTCAGTGTTTCGGTCATGGCAAGATATGCGGGAATTCTGCTGACCTACGTACTTCCTGCCGTTTTCATGGCACAGTTGACGACACAAGTCCGAGTTACTGATGCTTCTGAATTAACAGCCCTAGACCCGGTTCCTTCATTATCAATAGAGAGCAGCTCAATGTCCGGGTTTGTAAGCATGTCCAAGCAATTTAAGATGTTCAAACAGAAATAAGTAGCAACGGCGTTGCTATAAATATTCCAACTGTACGGCTTTTTAAAATCTCTTTAGGCGCTGGTACGTGTGGTTCCTGCATAATAAATTCGTCTAAACAGCATCCACGCCTCCCTATTTGAGTGGTTAGTCCGCATATCTTTTAGTTGGTAAAGGAGGTGAATGTTTCACGACTACTTTGGGAACCTAATAGGCTTGCCTACGTCACACGCGTGTTGACCCAAATTGTGAAAAAATCAGTGGCTTCGGCAGTTTTCGAACCCACGCAGCAAGGACAAAGTTTGAGTACAACCAACGCTCTAACCAGGTAAGCTACGGGGCCCAACGGGAGCCGTGAGTTCGATCACATTTGGCCAACCCGCCCAACCCACTGTAGCGTATGGAATCCACCAATTCTGATGCAGTACACTGCCTGCCAAGCATCATTTCTTAAGCACTCAATCCAGGATCAATATGAGACGACAGTTCGACCGTCGTAGTCCGACGATGTCCACCGTATGCTCCATAGGAAAGTGGAGCAGGGACGGTGACTTGCGCGTGATTTAGTTTAAAGTGATAGTAGACTTGCGCTGCATCTACCGCACTCTCTCCTCCTCCCCCACCTGAGCCCGGTGTCAAGACAGAGTCAAGAAGACCAGAGGCAGGAGAGGACGCAGGTGGCTGGCGCGGCCGGGTCCCCTAAGTCCTAGCCGCCCCTAGGCGTGCCACCACACCTCTATGTTCGGCATTTGTCATGGGAGCGCAACCCGAATAACGCATGCCATGCCCTAATTTGGCCCCCGTGTTGGTCCAACGCATCTACCACGTGGCCCGTTTAGGGGGCACAGGATCAATATAATGACTACTAGACTCACTTCGTTATTAGGTGTTTTAGCAGATTTTGAATACTTCATGTGACTCAACTGTGAAAGATGACGGCTTCGGTGGGATTCAGCAACCAGTAACGATCTTATGTCCCACGCACTTGCTTACTCTTGTCATGGAGCCAGACAATACTGGTGAACTTCACGCAGTCCTAATATTTTATCAATAGTTTCGTTTCGTGGGAGGGAGAATACTATGGCTCTGTGTAGTCTGCGGATGGTTAAAACTACTTTTCTGATGGAGAGCCAAGGTTGTTCATAAATTTGACATCTGCCGCTACAAAATAACAGAAGCACTCGATCTTTTTGAGTGTAAACGCCACTTCTCAGATAACGCTAAGCCCGTTTTGTCTAAGAGAACGCAAGTTTTACCCTATGCTCTTCTAGTAAAATTTATCAACGTTACCGTCAAGTTACCTAACCTAATCTGAAATGCTTCCTCGTTGAAAAAATTGTATTCAACCTACAAAGCGTCTGACATACTGTTAAAATGTCTCCGTAGAGAATTACATTTATTTAAATGGCTTGATTTTTGTAATGTTGTTTGGTCCCTTTGGCAAGTTAGTTTTTCATTTGCATTCTTCCCATGTCTCGAGTAACATGAGGGGTTTAAAATACTTTTCAGGCCGAGGATGTCTTCTTCCCTGTTCATGTGTAAGTACTGTGTTCCCTTTTCCTCCTATTTTGTGGTTTTTCTGATATTTTATGCTCTGTACACCAAAGTAGCAGCAGCATTCGTGAGGAGGCGTAAAAAACGCTGGTACAGAAGCTTTACTCACCTGATTTCTCGAGTTCATGCTCGAAAATAGTCTCATAGCGAGGTCGAGTGTGGTTCACAGAAAATTTCCGTAGGATGTGGTTGCTATTTGACCATA